>JAPMOQ010050474.1:1026929-1061067 GCA_026543055.1 Argiope trifasciata
TATATATATATATATACATACTCTGAAATACTCTATACAGAGTATAGAGTATTTCAGAGTATTTTTGAATATTTAAGTCATGAACATCTAATAACAAACCATATTCAATGCAATTTCTCAGTGGCATGACAGTCCGTATGGGCCGAGGTCTACAGTGTCCGTATATTCTTTTTTGACCAAGAGTCCTAGTTTGCAAGGCATAAGTCATGATTAGGTGTTCAGCCTAAGTGTTTTGTTCCTAAGGGCTAAGTGTTTACCCAGTGCTTAGTTCCCAAGCATGCTTGGTCTTCATTTTATCAGTTCAAGGGATGAAATGCAGAGTCCACCCTTTCTAACTCGATGATAGAACTTCGGTCCCGTGAGTGAGTGAGTGAGGGAGTGAGATCTACCATTACATCAGCAGGATACATTTACTGTACGTTTCTTATATAAAGTATTTAATATCTATAAAGTCCACATTACGTTCATATTGCTGTGGGATTGCACGATAACGATTAAGGGAGATAGGGTTAATAACAACAATAACAAGAAACACAGCATTATTATATTTTATTTTAAACACCAAAAATAGAGGTATGATACATCTATATATACTTTCTAATATTAATCACATTTATTGTGTGAGGCTGAATCAAATCACAGTGAACGATATTATAAATTCACTTAAAGTTAAAAAATAACAAAAATTTATTTGAAAAATTCTATTGATTTAATAATTAATAATAAAATTATGTCTTTATTTCTCATTAAAGATAGTTTAGGAGAAAATAATAGGAGAAATTAAAAATTACCCATAATTCGAGAGAATTCCAAACAGTAATTGGAACTGTGTCTTTGATGTGCGGAAATCTTCGATCGAATCAATGTTGTAAAAGGAAAAAAAAATGTTACAGATACTTAGTTTAATCTGATTTATTTTCCAATCGGAACTGTATCGCTTTGAAAACATGCATTTGCACTTGGGTAGTTATTTTAGGAGTTGAAATTGCTTTCCATTGCAGCTCTGCAAAATCAAATCAGTGAAATGAAGTGGAAGAGGAAGAATCTCCTGATATGTTTCCTTGACTATAAATAAATGAGATACAAATAAATTCTAGTTAAGATTCTTCTAGATTTAGATGATTGCCAAGGAAAGCATCTAAAGAATGATATAAAATATGTATCAAATTATGACTGATTACTAATATTACTTAACATGAAGTATATTTTTATTGTTCGTTTGTAAGTTATTTAAATTAGTATAGGAAGAATAATAAAAAAAATAAATTGAACTTCTCTCTAGATTCAAGTACTTTGAATGAGTATAAAATAAATATTAAATATTTTTAAGAAAACCATGATTCGGTAATTATTTATAACTTATTTTGAAATGTTAAGCATAAATTCATATCTAAATAGAAATAGTGCACAAATGTAGCAGTAATTTGTAGTAGTTGAATTGGTAATCCACGTCATATTTAGGATTTCTGCAAAAATCAACTATTTGAAAAACCGGTTCTCGAATTCAGTACTTAAAAAAAACTGGTTTTAACCGGTTTATGAATTTTTTTTCGGTTTAATCGGTTTTCGAAAAATTGAATGAAGAAAAATATTTTATTTTATTTATATAAAATAACAAAAACGAAATCAATATCGTTAATTTTTTTTAAAAAAATGATGAATTACATATACATATTACTTACACAAAATGACGAAAACTCAAAAAATATTTAAAATAATGCTTATATTATTTTAGATAACTTTAATTTAATCTAAGAAAAAGGATTTCAAAGAACATAACATATCTACCGGACGATTGGTAAGTTTTTTTCTTATTGTGGACACTATATTGCCTGAAACAGAAAACATTCATTCACTAGATATTAAGCTAGATTTTATAGTTTTCAAGGCATCAAATAATAAATCTATTTTTTTTTCTTTTTTCAAAAAAAAAAAAAATAGCTTTGAATGTTTTTGGATTTGTAAATTTTTCTTCCGGGTCTTTCAGAATCTTATGAATTGATTTTTCTACGGTTTGTTTTTCAAAAGCATTATTTTGATGAGGAGTTTCTTCGATTCCCTCTTCTTCAGGATTGGTTTCCACATCAAAATACAACATCTTTCCAAGTAATTGAATAATTTCGATTTTTGAAGCTAAAGAAATAATACTATACTTCTTCGCCGAGCTAGAAACGTTTTGTCGATATTCCAAACACATCAAAAGAATTAATAATTCTACTTGTCTTTTTTCTGGAATTCGTTCTTCTAAAGTATATAATGATTTCAAACGTATTTCAATCTTTAAATTTCTTAACTCATTTAACAGAAATTCAAATATACCTTTACTTGTTGATACATTGGCATTTCGTCGCACTAAGCCTTCAACTGCTAGTAGAATCGGTCCAAACCGAAAATATTCATTTTTTTGAAGAAGAGGAATATTTATATGTTCCTGAAAAACGTTTTTATTAATTTAATAACCTTTTTTCAAGTAGGAAAAATTTACCTTAAAAAACCGCGTTTGGAAACTCATCAACCCTAGTCATACTGCAACTCATCTGACAAACTTTATACTAATTTGAGAGATAGAAATGAAACTGTTTTGATTGAAACGTTTGTTCTTTAAAAAAGTGATCTGAATGTACATATTTTTCTCTCCTTATTTCTTTATTGTTTGAGTATTTTGAAACTGTATAAATTGAGCAGTTAATTGTGGAACTAAAGCTCTTATTACATTTTAAAAACATTTCATAATAAACTTCTCCAGTTTCTGTATTAATAAGTAAGAAACAATCCAATGAAACTTTCAAATTTCTGAAAATGTCAGGTTTCCATTTTTTTATGCATTTGAAGAGTCGAACTTTGTTACATTCTCCTTCCACTTTTTGAAACCTTCTTGAAAATTTGTAGGAGATTCTATATTTTTGTGTTATAACATTTGAAAAATAACAAGGTGGATAACATCGATTGAATTTTGTTTTCTTTGAAAAACGAGATTTAATCTCAAAATAACAGATATTGTAGTATTCTTTGGATATGAAAAGTAGAAAATAAGACAAGAAAATGGCGAAAGGATGATTTCAAAATGATTACTTTTAAATGATTTCTAAGAGTTTATTTAAAAAAACCAATTCTGACTTTTTTTCTTAAACAAAATTATTTCTTATCATGTTGGTAAGAAAGGTTTTGGAAACGCATAACGTAATATAATTTTTTAACTTTTATTTCTTCAAAAAAATAGTTTTAATGACATTAAGTTTCTGATCTCTGTTGAAAATTGTGATACATTGAGTAGGAAAGTAATATTTTGTGCTAACAATTATCATGCGAACCATAAAATAGTTTTTAACTCTTCATAAATCTTCTTAAATTTGCATGCTTTTGAAGGATGTGAAAATGCAATACCTCATTAATTGTTGTGGATTATTTAAACCAATAACTTAATTTGATAAAATTCTTAATCCGATTAATTAACATTAACTGGATTATATGGATCGATTATCAATTGGTTTCTCATATACCAAATTAAAATACTTTTTACAATTAAAATACTTTTTACAATTAAAATACTTTTTACAATTAAAATACTTATATACAAAATTAAAATGATTTTAAAGCAAGTAAAAAGTAAAGTTTTTTAAAGCAAGTAAACATTTGGACAAATGCAAAAATTCTTACAATATATTTAAAGCAAAATTTTCGAGACATTTTTCGTAGCTATATTTTTATGAAATTTCTAAGAAAGAGTAAAAGAATAAAGGAAAGACTGAATACAAATCTTTTATATCATTTTTTATTTATTTGATAAAACTGTTTTTAAAAATTTAATATACCAATGCATTAAAATAAAAAAAAACTATTCATATTTCATAAATTAGTCAATTTCAAAAAATATAAATATTTGTATATATTTGAAATTCTTCACAATCCTTCTCAACATTTGCATTTTTTAGATGAAAAATCTATAATTTTAAATAAAGATATGATCATATTAAAATACACCGACAAAACTGGCAAAAACTAACTTTGGACACTATCCTAGCAAGATAGCATTGTACTAGTGCATTACAATATAGTAAAAACAATATTATAGAAATTGATATTTTAATGATGAAAAATGTAAAGCGCACGCAAAAAAACTCATTTCACTAATTTTTTGTTTTATAATGAATTTATTATTTTCAATTAATAATCCCAATTATCCATATGGATAAAGTTGCCAATCAAAACTTATCGTTTTACATTAAAAAAATAAAAACATTATGCAAGCAATCAGATATCATTTTAATATTTATTTCATCAAAATGTTTCTATTATTTTTTAAATAACAGTGTATTAGTTTCAAAGCGCTGATAATTAGACAGGGACTAGAGAAAAGTTCTTTCTTACATTGGAAACACACTGAAGTCATTAAACAATAATACTAGCATTACTCTTTTTTTTGTATAGCATTTCAGTTACTTTCAAATAATGACAAAAGCATTTAAAAATATTGTATTCAGATTGTTTGAAGTTTCTTAAAACTTAATTCTCATGCTCAGAATTCATCTTGCTCAGTTCTTGGTTTCGGGTGTTTTTATTATTTACAAATTTTGTCGTTAACGTAGTAAAACTTATTCTGCCAATACACGGTTATTTATCATAAATAATAATAAAACTTTCTGAATAAAAATAATAACTTTTAAATCGAAATGAGGCTTAGAATTTTAAAGTAATATTGATTTGTTGTTTGCGAGTATGATATGACTTATGACACTTTACAAACCCGCTGCCACTTGATTATGAAAAATTTAAACCAAAAAGCGTCTTTTATTTTTTTCATAGCGAATTTTAGGGCCAAGAGTACGACTGAACTATTTCATGCGAAACAATCATTTTCAAAACCCTCTTTTACAGATTGTCATATTCACACACTTTGCTGAGAGAACACAAATAGAAGAGCAATCACGCTGAAACCGGGACTCGAGCTCAGCATAACCCGATCACAGGAAAGACACGCCTACTCCTATGTGAGGACGCCGGCAACATTGATTTGTAATTAGCAGTACTTGAAAATTTGTAATGATATCTAAAATGGATACATTTTGATGACTCATTGGTAAGACAATATTAAAATTTTTCATTACTAGCAAAATCTTAACCTAGTACTTAATAATCCATTTATTAAAATTTAATTTAATAAGATAATATACCGGAATATTACGCAAAAAGAATTGCATGTCTATTTCCTTTGTTGATTATTTTTAAAATATTCATTAAAACTGGATATCTAGAAACTAAGGAGTAAAAGTTTAATTTCGGGTCAGAAATATGATTCTTCAGTTTGATATATCCCATGAGATCTTCCACAGATATATGCTATTGTCTTCAGTTAATTTCTATAAAAATCAATTGAGATCCACAAATGATGAACCCTAAAGTCAATCAATCCTCAAATAAAAAGTAAGAGTGATATTTTTTGACTTACTTGCATGTATTAAAAACAAAATCATCATAAAGTCATTCAAGCACTTTTCTACATTTAAAGAAATGTATTTAATGAAGTTACTATTATTTGGAGTCTTAGGTAAATCCTTACAATGGAGTTTTGTCATTGTTAAAGAACACTGAAAAGGTGGTTTCCAATCTTGATTCATTGCATTTAAAGAAAATTCAATTTGAATTTTCAATAAAACACTTTTTTTTTTACCTTTGAACAAATAGTTTTGGAGAAAATAAAAGAAAAAAATTAAGATATTGTTGAGAAGTAAAGAAAGGCAAAACTTTTTTGAGAAGTTATAATTTAACAAAGAATGAATGAACTCTATGGAATTTTAACTTTTTAATATTTTTAACTTTTAGATATTTGACGATTTTAATGAAAATCTAACAGTGATTTCAAATTTTAGAATGCTTTTTTACGAGTTGATTGCAATTTTAAACATTTTTAATGTTACTTCAATGCACACAATTCTAAAATTTACTTTAAAATTTATTATTTGGTATATGAAAGGTTAATAAAGTAAAATCATTGGGAAGAGACAGTAAAAATAAATAAGTTGTTAATTGTTGAGAAATAATCAAATCATACAAAATGAATCGGAAGCGGAATTGATGTCTTTATACCGAAAGCATCAATGAACAATATAACATAGGTTAAATCACCTACATAAATACAGTACTAGCAAAAGATTTTTTTGTGATGGAAAAATATTAGATATAAATTTAAAAAAATTCTAAACTGAACGCCAATTTATTTTAATTAATTTACAACGAAATTACTATTATAAATTATTAAATGTATGCAAGTTTATATAAAATTCAACTGTATTCTCTGATATTTATCTTAATTCTAATTTATAATCTAAAAAAATTCTAATTTATAATCTAAAAATTCTGTTCAAAATAAATAATCTAAAAGAAGGGAAGGCTTAAAAGTCTAACAAAAATTAGCTTTTTTCCAGTTTAAATGGAATTCAATTAACTTGCATTAAGTTTATTTAAATGTATAAGGCCCGAAACCTCTGTCAACAATTTAGTTAAAAAGTTAATGAATGTATGGTAATTCCCCATAAAATTAAATGAAGTATAAGGGATTCAATCGAGTAGAAAATACACTGTTTTGTAACTTAAGACACTAACCTTTGTCAGAAAAAAAAATAGTTTGATGTTATCTAAGGTTTTTTAACGACAGCATCTAATCTGAATTTTAGTTTCAGTAAAAATTCCTGGTTGAGTTCAACTATCAAATATACTGTTTCAACTATCTGTTTAATATTTATGCTTCAAAACTTTAATTAATTCTTGTTTCCATGTCTATTAAAATCACTCTGATAATTACTTGATTACGAGTAAATCACTAAAACCATGATGTGTAGGTAGCGCTGATTGAAAGCGCTAATCACTGAATTTTTTGCAAAGTAAACTCAACCAGATGTTAGAATTTAATTAGAAAAATCACTTGATATCTCTGAAATACTTTTGAGTGAGTTATAAATTAAAATAATGACTTGGGGCTAATAGTAATACTGTAAACGTGTGAAGCTTCATTTATGACCCAGCGTTTTAACTTATTTATTCCTAAACTTATAAAATGAATGAAGAAAAACGATTAAATTTCGCAATTGAATTTGAAATTCATGAATAATCTTGAAGAGATCTAATGAGATTTAACTTTTTTAGCAATTTGATAGAAAATAACTGATCAAATTAATAATAAAATACCTAGGAATATTTAAATGCATCACCCTATTATAAAACATCTTCACTGACGTCATTGCTTTTTTTAGAAAATCTACGATGTCCAGCAAAACAATACAATGAATTATAGAACTCAAAATTGTTGAAATGAAAAAGCTTAACTATCCTTAGTTCTGATACAATAAGCCGAATAGTTGCATTTTTATTATTTAACTATCAATTTTGAATAATACTAGCAATAGAATTTTCGTTAAGTTTATTTTATCAAAAAAAGGTGTAACATTTCTATTGGATAATGAAGGAAATAGTGATATGAGCTCACAAAACATAAATTATTTTTTATCAATTATACTACGAATAACCATTAAACAAATTACATAACTTTAAGCTAGTTTGATATAGTAAAATGCTCATTTAATGTAAATAGTCGTCAATGTTAATTTAAGACAGGCATTTATCGATTTATTTATTCTCTTGTTCTACTTTAATTTGATGCTGAATTAGTCATTAATTTATTTTCATTGAAATTTTTCCTATTAATTCTTTTTTATGTAAGGTTTTAGATTTTTAAATACTAAATTAATTGCAAACTACATCCAAACTGCTTGTTCATAAATAAGAAGTACGTCAATGTCTTTTCTTTTTGATTATGATGATCTCATGCATCAAAATTAGTGTTTACTTTCCAGAAATTCTATTTTCGATAGTGAATTTTATTTTAACTAGTGGATATAATTACATTGGATACAAGTAAACAAGCCACTGTTTGAAGTCACATTTGTTAGTCATTATGTCTCGAAATCCTTTTTATTCTTTTTGAGTTAATTTTATCATGACAACACAGGTAACTAATTCATTACCACTTAGGAAGCAAGTATACTTGTAAACAACTGTAATGACATGCCGTTTTAGAATCTCGTTAATTGTTTTGTAGCTAATTAAAGGAAGTAAGAGTGAAGTGAAATGACTAGAAAGTATTTGGTACTTTTCTCTTTCATTAGAACGAGTTTCTACGAAAAGGAGATCAATTTGTTTGACGAGATATTTATATTTTAAGCTGTGTTTAAGAATATTAGCGTATCTCTTTAAAATATTTGCAGGAGTGGATGTTGAAAGTACTACACAAATAACTTTATATGGCAATGTTTTTTATAAGAAATGCTAGTTATTATTTTTTAGAAAAAGATTCTTTAAGTTTGTAAGATAGGGATATTTATTTGTTTGCTCATTCACGATTTTAAGATGAGAGAGAGTCTCTCGTTTCAGCAATTTTAAGATTAGAGGGATTCTAGATTTCAGCTGAGCCATATTGGTCCTTGGTCTTAGCTACTCATGCATCCCAACCTTTTTTAAGAAGCGGACTTAATTTCTACATTTCATTCATTCATCCATAGAGCATAAAGCAGACATTCGCTTGCACAACCCCTTTTTACATGGAGGTTCATTCACACATCTCACAAATAGAACATAGGGTAGGCATGCTCGAAACAGGACTCGAACCCAGGAAACCCAGATGAAGAAGAAGACGAGTTACCCCTTGGACAGGTCATCTGCATGTGTTCTTTGATTCTATGTGTACTGAAAGACCCCAACCGCTCATTCAAAGAAATACGGCTAATATTTGAGATACTTTGATATCACGACCGAATTGTTCCCTCTTTTGATCAATGTTATTGATTCAATACCGGATGCACATGCTTTGTTTATTAGAGATACCCTCCAAAGGGTTTGAAGTACTGGGAATTTTTTGAAATTCTAAAAGGATGCATTATTATAAACTTTTCAGTAGTCATTAGTTAATTTAGGGATTCTTTAGTATATCAGTTATTTAAGAACACGGCGTTTCATTTAAGTTTTCGAGGCAAGTTGGGATTTTTTTAACTTTTGATGAAGGAGCAAGGATATTGTTATGAATTCCACTTCAAATTCCTTATTACGAAGTCCTTAAATTCAATGGGTTCGGTTGCAATGGATATATGCTTTGTAAACAATCAGAAGGCCAGTAAAAACAATGATAACTTTTATTACACACGAAAAGCTCCACACAACGCTGACCGCTGCTTCACAATCCTCTCAAAGACTCGATACTTGACTACGGCTCGAACTGCGATTCTGACTCATTGTAGCTTTAGACTACCATCTTTTTATGGTTCCCAGCAGGCGAGCTGAGGATTCATAACCAAGCATATCTTGGTTCCTATTGGATGGATCGCTAAAATTCACGAAATTTCCATCAATATCTATTTTATTGCCAAAGTCACTAAATTCATCGACAAATTGCCAAATGATCGCCAAGTTTGCCTCAAAGCTCTGAGATCACTAACACGGCACCCGATCAACACCTACAATGTTGATCGTAAAACGCTTTCCAATGATTCAAATAATTGTGTTGGGATGCAACTTTCCATTCTTGTAACAATATTTTATAATTCTGTGCCACCTGAACATCAATAATATTAGGAATGAGAGTGAGGTTGATTTCTATTTCTCAATGCAATATATTTTCTTAAATTAATTTTACAATAAACCTTTAATATTTACTAATCTCCATCTTGTTATTCATATTCAATAACCATGCATTTTCACATATAATTATTACATATCAAATTCAAAACCAAATCTGAAAAATATTGCATAGTTGAAATCTCAACAAAATATACCAATAAATAGAGATAACCTGTTCTTGAACCGAGCATGACAGTAAATAAATCTTCGCTTGATATTTCACATCATACTACTGAAAGCGTCTGATAATGTTTTCTAAAAAAATTACTGATTAAATTCCTTATTATTCAAAGTAATAAATCGCATAATATGTATTTGAAAAATATGAAACTTGCTGCGAAGGATTTTATTTTTATGGATAGGGTACTAGATATATGATATGGATAGTATACTAGATAGATTTTATTTTTATGTAGTGTAGTAAAGGATTAGTGCACTAAAAAATTGAACTTTTTTTTCAAAACTTGAAGGTTAAAACAACGTCAAAAAATAATGAAATTCTGAAAATGATTCTAAATTGAAGTTGCAGAATATCGAACTCATAAAAATTAAAAATATTCAGAAAAAAAAGAATTCATTATAAAATGGAAAGAGTTAAAAATGCCTGTGGAATTGCAAAATTTCCAGAAACTTTTGGACAATGATTTTGATGTTTTGTACTATGTTTTTTCATGAATATCTCTCTGAAAAATTACTTTTAATCGCCCAATCACTAATAAAAGTTAAACTATTTTGTTTCGGGATTTCAAAAAGTATCGCATTATGTGGATTATAGGACTTTTCTATTTTTCCAGAAAGGAAACAAAATTATGTCTCTTATTTTAACTAATATTTTGAGAAGAAGCTATCTCTCTTTTTACAAATTTTATTGAGAAATTGTGGGGAAAATATTTCCATACAGCTTGTCATAATTTTCTTAATTTAAAAGTAGATTCCAAGTGATGTATGCACAGGGTAATTATAATTAAACTTTCCTTTCCAACAGCATACTACAACTGAAACGGATGAAAGGATTGTATCGAAATGTGGTAAATAGGCTATACACAAGATGTATTCGCAGAATTTCTGAAAAAAAATAGTTAAAAAATGTCCATCAAAATGCACCTTTTCAGACAAAAAAACCTTAAATTTAATTCAATAAATGTCCAAAATGGAAAACTGGAACAATATTAAAAATACAGAATTATGATCAATAAAATGTAAAACCAGAAGAAGCTGCCAATTCTAGAAAAAAATTGTCGATATATACTTGCTTTCGAAGAAGAGGAAGCTTTATGCAAAACAGGTTAGGATTAGAAACATTTTCACTGGTCATAATTTATGTCGATTTTTCCTGCGCAATGATGATGTTATCTTGTTACGATGTCGAATTACTTAAGAACTCCATAACTCCATATGCGAAGCATCACAACTGGTCAGTTACGATCTTCAGTTGAACATAGAGTCCATCGGTTAGAAATTTTGTAGGTGGATGAGGGTGAGGACATATAGTCGCTTTTCCCCCAACGTCTTGGACATGATTAAAAATTGCTCCTCTTCTAATTTTATTCTAATCTGTTTTTGTTTTTTGCAAACTGAACTTTTTTTTTTCCGAAACAGCTCAGTGTTATATATTCCCTTTCTTTAACTAAATTTGGTTCGATGACGGGATAACCAGAAATTAATCAATAAATTTTAATATTATTTCTATATTCCATTTTGGTCTTTTAGTGTTTTAAAATTAATGTTTTTCTGAAAAAGGCGCAATCTGTTGAACAGCTTGGAACTGAATTTGTTTTCCAAATTTCGGTCAGCTCATTTCATGTATTATCTATATACAAAATTTCCTTATACTTCGTTCATCCTTTTGTATTGTAGGATTCTGTTTATAGGGGAAATCTAATTATAACCACATTGTATATCTATACAGAGCTATCTAATAATATTTTTATGTATGATATAATGTATCCTGTATTCATACAGATTTAAATAGTCGATACTAATGAAATACAAAATTACCCAAAAATGATTTTGAGAAAAAATTGTAGATAACTTTTTGACTAATTATATTTTATGTTTATTTTTATATATAATAATTATCTTGTATGAATTACGTGTAATTTCAGAAAATTTAAGTTGAAATTTTATTTATAGATATTTTTATAAACTCAATTTTACGAAATAACTTTAAAATAAAATTAGTAAAATGTTTCCTTTATTACTTTTCATCGATAATGCCAAGCAGCAGGTAAAATTTAACACATCAATTCTTGAAATTAAAAACACCTGGGTTACCTCACCATGAAAAGCTAAATTCCTCGTAAGAAAGATATTTGAAAAATAATCAATCTTGTGATTGTTCAACAAATCGTCCGAAACTTTCATTGTAAAACCCATCTATCTTTCGGGCCATGACAACAAAATAGTTGAGCAACAAGATTTGTTTAATTTTAACGAAATTAATTTGTAACTTGCTCACCTGCATTTCTTTCTAAAATGTGTTTGATGTTATCAGGCAATTTAAGTAATAAATAAAATTCAATTTACTATGGAAGCTAATATTTTAATTCTGTAATAGCAATGACAGTAACGAATGTATTAGTTCAATCAATATACGTCCAGGAATTTCAAATCTTGGGCACAAACAATTGCCCTTCCAGATAAAGAAGTTTGCAGATTATGTTGTAATTTATATTCTGTTAAAAAATTTGACCAGCGCCAAACGAACTTCAAAATCTTAAACATGACTAATATAACTTTCCCTAAATACTCACTCATGTACGCGCTTACATATACATGCAGACTCGCATACTTGAGCGTATTTAAATATATATATATACTTTTAAATCTAATTTCAATTCTAATTAATTTTCAAAGATTTATCGTAATTCAGCCCATATTAACTTCCTTCTAAAATATTCTCTTATTTCCTGATCCCATTCCACTTCTTATATTTTATTAATTCAAGAGAAGTTATGTAAAAATGCTTAGGTGGGTGGTTTCGAATGAAGTGATAAAAACTGCCAGCTAAGCTAATTCTTTTTAAAAACTATTTATGATCTCTTTGCCGAATTAGACAAAGAAATCATAGGGACACACACATAATTGTCACTCACTTTAGGTTTAATTTTGTACTGGTGCATTTATGAATTTACGTAAAAAAGTTTTATATTATTTCTCAAGATTTAATAAAACTTTACAAATGATTATTTCAAATTCCACGTCTAATTAATGAATAATTCTTATGCGGAAAATTTAGAAAAAAAGTAAGGATTCAAAATTTAGAAGTATATATACATAATATGGCCATAAAGTTATTCTCCGTTTGGTAGCATCCGCAGCTAAAACTAAAATATACATAATAAAACCAAATATATATATAGACAATTAAAGTTTAAGAGAAGTCGAATTTCTAAAAAATAAATGTTTTTGTATCAGAATTGTCTTATAGGTAATATTTAAGTGATGTAGGCATGAACACACACACAAAATTAATTATGCAAGAGTTTATTTTTGTTCAAACGATAAGAAAATATATAGGCATTTTCAAGTGATAAGAAAATATACATATACGTTTTTTAAGTGATAAGAAAATATATACAGACATAGTTCAAGTGATAAGAAAATATATAGACGTAGTTAAAATGATGAGAAAAGCAATAAATGGAATACAGTATGAAACTTACAGAAATATTTTTTATTAATCTGGATTATGCACGATACCAATGCGTTGCCCTTCAAGACATTATATCAGCGGTGCATAAGACACGTTTATTTTTTTATTTTTCAGGACTAATAATATCAGTCTTCATGCCTTCTGCAGTCTGCACATCGAACACTGCATCCTCCTGTTCTTTTGTTTTAGCTGCAAATGTCCCTCAGAAGAAGATTATTTGTTGTTGTAACCTATAGCAATTTGCAAGCCCACTTATAGATCTGTCAGCGATCTAAGCAAAGTGAACATCTCCTTTTTTTTTGGTAGCGCCAACTAGGAACTAGAATACGCCTTAGCTACTACATTCGCTTGCGACACAACTTTTTACAGGGGGTACCTGATACACACCTCACAGATAGAACACAGAAGAAGAATAACAATTTTTCCAGCATGAAGAAGACGTGCCACCCCTAGTTTTGAACATGGCAACCTATGTGCAAAGGGCGGAAAACAAACGCAAAAGAGGTATTTATTTTCTACGTGAGTTACGACAAAAAAATTGCTCATCATCGATGTATTGTTATTTGTGTGTATCTCATTTGTGTTTCAAATTAATGATCAGCAAGCCATAAGTGAAAAGTGATCCGAACATGCTGAGCATAAACCTCGGAGTCAGTTCTGCGAAACCTGCAGCCGAAATCACTGGAAATGATTTTTCTTTCCAAAGATTTAATTGGTTAAGAACATCCAAATCGCACTGAGATTGCCTTATTAACTTGCCTTTTAGTACCAAAATGGTATTTTGTAATTTCATATGTTGTTTGTTGATTCTTGAGGAACTCATCACTAGTGAGATGATGGACGATGGTACGAGAATGCTTATTAAAAGATTCTCACATATTTGAGATACGTTGATGTCTTCAGTCTTGGTCAGAACGAATACAGAAAGGGAGCCATACAGGACAGTCATCTGAGAGCACAAGAAAAAGTAGCAAATCAGAGACATCGTGTTCTGGATTCGATGGACTGTTTCAAAGAGCAGATAGTGTAGTTTTCCCATGACTAGTATCTCATTCTGATGTAGTGCATTGTGTTGTGACTTCAGCTTTTCGTGAAATCTAGAGAGAAATTCACTGAAGTCGTAGAAGACGACACTACATATTATTGCTATAATACTCGGGTATGCGTACTGATAGGCAAATATCAACTGGTTGGTTATAAGTCGGACAGTAATTCCAGCAATATCTTCTTCCAAATTCATAAAAAAGCTGTAATAAAGTTTCAAACTTCTGTGCTTTGCCATAGTTAATGCAGAAATAACAGAAAAAATTTCTGAAATCAATAAAATGCTTATAAAGACATAATTAAGTCTTTTCTTTCTTCCCTTTTTAAACATGCTACCTTGAAGGGCATATATTTTGCGATATTGAACAAGTAAATTCCTTAGTGAATTTTTTTTACGTTTCAAACTGTGTTGAATGGCTACTGGAAATATACTAGAAACTGCAAATCCTAATAAAATTTCTGTATTTATTGTATGGTCAAATAGGCTTGCAAAACTAACGTACACAATGTAAGTGGGAATTAAATGCATCAATATTAAATGAATTTTTGATATAACTTTAAAAACTGTAGTAATTTCACCAAATAAATCAATGCCAAAAAATAGTAGAGTATATCTTAAAGTTTCATAATCATGCCCTAATTTATTTTTCAGTTTAGACATTTTAAAAAATAGCAAATCATTATTATAAGTTCGAAATTTCAAATCCAATTTCGTCATAGCCTAGTACTGCCCAAATTATGTTTGCATCATATAAAATAATTTGTTAATTCAAAAACATTGACCATTTTGAGTTTATTAGATAACACACTTGCACCAGGCTCAATTTCCTGATATGGAGTGTCTCTGTCAATTCATTAATGTTTATACATTTTATTTTCATTTTGTTCTGCAACAATTATCTACCGATCTTATTTTTTATATCATTTGTGTGATATAAGAAAAATTTTCATCGATATTTAGAAGTTTAATCGTACCTCATTTCAATTCCATTTACAATCCTTTATTTCATTCAACGTTCTTTATGGGGATAGTCGCAATATTTTGAATGAAAAATATTCTAGTCATTGCGTTACAATTTATCAATAGTAAAATGCCTGAAACCCTTTCTTTACTATTTCTGCAATTCACATATTCATTCAATTGTGTCTTGTTCTATGTCGTAAAATGAATATGTGATCAATAAAACGCATTTCAAAAGATTATCGAACCATGTGTTTTGTATGCATATTTTTCAAAACTTTTATTCTATGAACGATTTTCTATCTGTTTGGTTTTTATATCGAATTTTCATGTATAATTGAAGTAATCACCAACACTTGTATAAATGGTTAAATAAGAATTTCGGAGAAAATTGTAATAAATAGGTTTCTTTTTCATCTAATGAAAGATGGTATATAAGAAACATAATATTTACTCTGCATAAAAGAACTAATATCTTTTATTTGCAGCTAAAACAAAGACATAACAATAATTTTTAATCAAGGATAAATTTTCGAAAAATAATTTTTTTTATGGTTTTTTTATCTAATGTTTATATATTACTTAATTTTTTATTATGTGTAAATTTTTCTATCAGGTTGTTTTTAATACAAAAAGTTTATAAATAATCGAAATATATTTATTATTAAATATGGATTTCAGTAACAATTGTAATGGATTTTTTCATCTAATAAAAAAATGAGAGAGATAATATTTAATCTGTATAAAAAAACCAGTATCTATCATGTACAGTTAAAATAAATGCATAATAGTATTTTTTCTCTAAATTAAAGATGCATTTTCGAAATATAACATAACTAACTTAAAGTACATGAATGGCAGCTTTTTAGAAAATATATATTTTTAAAATTTAATTTTATTGCTAATAGTACCTTTTTAGAGTGTTTTTGAATTTTTCTAGCAGATTTAAAGGAGAAGTTATAATCATTCATTTAAATTTAAAACAATAATAACTTTTGCAAAAAAAGCATCCTTATCTTATCCGGCTCATTCAATTGCAATGTTATTTCTTCTCTATATAATAATATAAAAGTTTGAAAAGATGACATCCAATTAAGGTGCATAAAAGTTAGGTTTGTGCAATTTCTAAGAAAGTATAGAAATTTATTATTTAATTTTATTGATAGAAATTACTTTTTAAATTCCAATTGAGGTTTGAATTTTTGTAGCTTTGGAGCGAAAGATATGAGAATTCATTTAAGTTTAAAAGATAATAACTTTAATAAATATTTATCATCCATATCTAATAAGTAACATTCTATTGCCTTAATATTTCATTTCAGTTAAATATTATAAAATCTCAAAAAAGCTTGAGCTAAATATTAAAAAATGCATTGAACCAATCGCATCTCTTTATAAAAAATATTTATTGAATATTTCAACAAAAGATATAAAATAAAGTTTTTTAACATTTTGCATTTCAGTTTCTTGTAGCTTTAAAACAGAAATTAAGATATTTAAGATCATTCATTTAAGTTTAAAAAGTGATAACTTTAATAAAAAAGGATCATCTTTATCTAATATTGGGCGTTTTTATTTTATTTCTGCTTATAATTACAAATCTTTAAAAATTAATCTATCTATCTAAATTAATCTACTAAATATAGGAGCTTGATCTGAATATGAAAATATTCATAAAGCAAATTATATATTTTGATTAAAAAAATACTTCCTTGGAAATTTCAACAAACGATATTTTTAATAGAAACTAAAAGTTTTAATATCTTTAAAACATAAATTATAATCAATCACTTAATTTCAAAAAGTAATAACTTTAATATAAAAGGAACCCTTATATAATCACAGGCATTCAATTATGTTATTATTTTATCTCTGCTGAATATTATAAAATAATAATAATTAATAGGCATTATAATAATTTATTATTTAATAGGCATTGATCTGCATATGATAATATTCCTTGAACAAATTATATCTAATTTTTAAAAATAATTTTATAAAGAAATTACTTTTCTGAAAATTTTAACAAACGACATTTTTCAGAAGGTAAAGAGGATTTCATTTTTTTTGCATGTCCATACAACAAAACCAAATTTTTAAATCAATATTGATGATCCCATAAAACCTCTTTGCTTTTATTTATCTTGACATTTTTCTTCCATCATTTATTACATCTTCCATTCGGTGCAATTATTATATTAAGGTAATACGAATAATTTACTAAATGCCAATGAATGTCTTTCCTATTGTAGGACTTTGACCATCAATGCATTCAGAAATTGCTATTTTTTGCGACTGTTTGCACAGGAAAGGCAGCCAAATCCAATTCACGTAATCACACACAAGGGAGGTATTAGAAAAAGGCCTTTCATCAGAAATATTTTAGTTCCCAGGTTGTTGATGTAATGAAAGTTATTTCGTCAGATAAAGGCTCGAATGGGCATCGCATCGACACTCCTTTTGATCAAGCAGGTAGTTCGTTTAATTCAGCTGAGTTATTGGGTGAACAGATTAGTTTCCTAATTTGTCCCAAAGGATTTTGGAAAGTGTGCGGCACCTAATTTGCAGAATTTTGGTGATATAAAGAATAAGAGGCGATATAAAGACTAAATTATCCGTTTGAATGTGGATATAAATAAAATTTACATGGATCAATGAACTTTTCAGAAGATGTTGAAATGTGGTTAAGAGCTTTATAAATGTGATTTTTCATTTTTAAGTTCTTATTAATTTCAAATATAGCTATGGATTTGTGAAGTTTATTTTAAGTGTAAAATAAAAATGGATCTTATTAACGAGCAAGAGAGAATTTACTTTATTTTCAAGAAATACTCTGGTTGATGTTGTGTTGTGACTTATGGCAATTTACAAGCCAGCTACTAGTTATCTGGCAGAGATTAAAACCCAGAGAGTGTCGGCTTTGACCTCAGAAATATTTTTTTTCTTTCAGTATTACGAACACTCAACAAAAATTATTTCTGCTATGTACAATGCATTGAATTAAAGTTATGAAACATAAAAAAGCTAGATATAGTTACAAAAACTAAAATTAAGCGCATCAGAATTTTGACCTTTAGAATAAAGGGACTTCAAAGCTCACATAAAAACAAAACGTCTTTACATTTGTGATTTGATACGTTAGTTCTGAGCAGCATTATTATAGATAATTTTAAATCTTATAATTTCTGAAAAATAATTACAAATGCCAACTTTCGGATTAAGATATTATACATCTAAACTCATTACCATCGCTGTTGTGCCGTATGGTATTTTACAAGCCCACTGACAATTATCTGTTAGCTATTTAAGCCGAGTGAGGGCTTATTGACTTTTCAGTAGCGCTAACTAGGGCCAAAAGTACGACTTAGCTACTTCATGCGTCATATTCGCTTGCACAACTCCTTTTTACACGGGGGCACATTCACAAACCCCTTAACGGAAGAACAACTGTATACGAATTGGGACTCGGGGAAGACTCGCAACCCCAAAGCCAGGACGCCTTGACGATATTCTGGCAATACTTTTAGAAGCCTTTTATACGCAGCCGATATTCTGGAAATCATTTGAAAACGACTTGTGTTTAAAGATGCCAGAATGGTGAAATTAGTTTTTTAAACGATTTTTCATTTTAAAATTCTTATTAGTTTCTAATAAATTATGATTAATGACTTGTGCAGCTTATTTAAATTGTGAAATAAAAAAAGGATTCTATCAATATGCAAATGAGAATTTTCTTAATTTTCAAGGAATACTTTGAATAATTCTTTGACAACCCAGTAAATACTATTAAAATGTGTCATTAAAGTTTGATTAAACTACTTGGTGATGCCATTAGGCAAAAATTCCTTTATTTTTATAATTATAAACTATTCAGAAGCTTTAAATACAATCATTAATCATGACAAAAGACCAATTCTCTTGTTTCTGAAAAAGTACAGACAGAGCGAGAACACAACACTTTCCATGACACCAAAATACATATGATGAACAATAGACAAGCAGCTGTTAAATCATAAGAATTTTAGCCTAAAACGAAAAGAAACAGGTTTATATTAACTCCAGGGGAAAAATTATGTGCAAGTGATTTTAAAGCGAAGGTAGATATTATTATTGGTAGAAAATAGACAGTAGCTTAAGTTGGAATCGCAGATAAAAAGATATTTATGCAACCTTATTGGTGATAAAAAAGGATTGAGCTTTTGATTGTAAGAGCGAAAAACAAAGGGGAAAAAATTGCCTTGATACATTGCACTGTTTTGATCAGCGAATGCACTTTCTTCTAAATAATTTGATTCAATTCTATCCTTAATTAGTAAATTGTAAGAAGCTAAGAAGCTTACGAACTGTAAATATCGTAATGAAACATGCATTTTCTACCATTAGAAATAGAACAACAAGTATGGAATGTAGTTAGATAGTCAATATTCAAATAGAAAGAAGCTTTATACGTAATTAGATCTTTAAATAGAAAAGGAAATTGAACGTTTTCCCTCAGTGGTATCAGAGCATGTGTGGCGATGTTTTTTATTGTGGTGACGCGCCACTGGGGAGATCGAATTACGCCACGGATCGAACTCATGACCTTACGATTTTCAGTCACCTAACATATTCACTAGTCAAAATGTCATCAATGTTTAGTGACTACTACTGGCTTTTTAAGATATCACCACAATTGTACACTTTTGTATGATTTTAAGATATAAAACATATTTTTCTATGATATAATAATCATGTTTTTCTAATTTAATTAGTTTTAAAACATATTTTTACGGATATTTAACTATCATACATTTTTTTTTACTATTTACTAGATTGACACTCACCTGCACTGTAATGATATTAAATCCATTTTTGCACATGCAATGTACCTTCTGTTTATGTGACGTTTTGGATAGAAATTCAAATATCCTTTATTTATTTTTTGTTTATAAATAACTCATTCTCCATAGAAGAGTATACATTAAACAACTCATTCCTCTTAATTAAAAAATTATGATAAAGAAGCTTGAAGAAGCGGTATTTCTTAAATAAGCAAAATGTCCATTGCTATCAGCTCATACTTATATAACTCGATAAAAAAATCTCGTTTCATCTTGTTCTTCAAAATTAAAAAAAAAAAATGTTATTATTATTTTGTCACTTGGATTTTAAACGATAATATATTACTTCATTCGAACAATATCCATAGGATAATCATTGGCTCGGTGATCCTGTTGGCTCTGTACTTCCTTTTTACTACACAAAGACATTTAATCGCTATGACAGTCCAGCTATCATCGGCAAAGTAATTATCTTTATCCATTGCAGAATAATTTGTTAATAAATATTTGGCGTCACAATTATCTTCAGATTTCCTTATCTCTAAAATTCAGATTAGTGATTAATCGTGCAATTATTTAAAACTGATAATTAAACATAGAACTCTGCAGTGTCCGTGCTTTCATTAATCTGACACCTTTTGGTCAGATTAATGAAAGCAGACTAATGAATCTATTTGCTTAATCGCGAAAGCGAATAACTCAGATTTAGAGCTTAATGTCACGAATACTGGCCATCCAATGATTTTAATTTTTTTTCTAACCATTCATAAATATGTTTCCTTGAAAGTGAATCCTTTTGTTGATTAATGCATCCAGTAAGAACGTTTCTCTACGTGAAATGGTATTAAATCTTATATCTCTTTGAAATTGATTACCTTTCTGTATCTGCGTTCTATAATATAATAGCTTATACAGTGAATAGGAATTCACCTTATTACTAAACTAAACTTGGAGTTCTGATTGCACTATATGATATTTTTGTAATATTAAATAACTCGCTCTTGGATTTTAATTTTACTTAAATTCTCTAATAATAAACCCTTATTGCATTTTAAAAAAACGTTTTAGAGCAATTGGAATGATATATCGAGTGATTAAAAACTATCCCGTTATAATAATTATACCGATAACAAGAACAGAAAAGAATTTTGTTTCAAGGTCTCTTGAGGTATGCGCGCAAGAATGAAATGAAAAACAACAGTTAAACTCTATCAGTGCCGAAATTCAAAAATTATCAAATGATGACATATTTTTTTCAAGGTATATAGGGGTATATGTGCAAGAATCAAATGAAAAACAACAATAAAAATCTAAAAGTGCCAAAATTTAAGAATTTTCAAATAATGACATCTTTTTTTTTATTGGAATGGATTCCTTACAGCAAAAAACAATAGGTAGCGCTAGAACCGCGCTATAACACGAAAACTGTCATCGCTAGACAGACTAAAAGAAAGAGAAAACAACCGATAACAGCACAGAAGCAATAGAAAACAAAATATTTTATTATGTTTCATAATTTTTTTACTTGGGCTACTTCAACCCCGATGACACTTTGTATATATTAGATGTCTTAGAACCAAAGCACTTGTCGTGTCGAGGGGAATATCTTGGACTTCACTGCTCTGTTAGGCAAACCACAGTTGTTTTCTCATTTCTTCATAATTTTATTCTTCTCCTCTGAACGGTATGATAATTACGGTTTTATACATCGGGATAATTTTTATTATAATTATCCAATATATTACAGAATGATTATAGAATAAATAATAAACTGATAAATCCAACCCACCGGAAAGCACGAGATAAACCTTAGATGGCCGGATCCTGGCAGCAGCAAAACATCTTGCGTACAGCCGATCACCTCGCCACCACTGAATATAGCAGTATCGACAATATTCGTTATGGCCGACTATAACAGCAAAGCTGGCAAGAACTGTGGTTGAGTTCTAAAGGTCATCACCGATCAGGATTCGATGATTCTCTAAGGAACTACTTATCGTCATCAACGGGAGGAATGGCACTTTTCGTAAGGTTAAAGAAACACCCAAGGTTGGCGAGAACCAATCACCCTGTCAGGAGTTTATCATCCTCAATTACGATGAACCTATGGAAAAGATTCTAAGATAAAAAGCAGCATTTTCTCTTCTTAAATCTAGTAGCAAAAAATCGACGAAAATACAATAAACCGTAAAACCTAAGAAAGAGTTTGATTACAAGATAAATCTATACCAAGTCATTCTGGTTTCTCTCACTATAATTTAACCTATTTTTCAATTGATTTGACAATCCTTTTCAGTGTTTCTTCCTAGACGGTTTTGTAATAAAGTAAAATGAAAGGTCTAGAGGAACTTGAAACTTTCTGCTTTTTAACGTTATTTCTTTTGACATAGAAACCAATTACTTAAAAGTGTACCTAGCTAAGGACAGATGAAAAAGAAGCACATTTTTAAAAAGACTTGACTTTATCTTTTGATTGTGTAAGAAATGCCAGGGGCAAAACAATCAAATGGGGCACAATACCTAGAAAAATGCGGCTTCCTGTTGAAAAGAAAATGCGAGAAAAAAACATTCTTGGGTCGAAATATACTCAGTTTTTTTCCTTCTGTTTTTAACTATTTTTTCGAGTTTTAATTTATTGGCAATTTAATGCTTGAAAACGGTAAATAATTAGACAGAAATCAAACTTTGTAACAAACTGGATTTATTTATAATACCGTTTAACTTTCTTGCATAACAAAGTGAAAATTATTGTAGTAACTAAAAAATTTGGACTGTAAAATTTTATTATCTCAGTACCTTCTATATTCATTATCGATTCTATTTTTATTATCTCAGCACCTCGAATGACCAAACCACCGAAACAGCAACTCTGGCGGGTTGAGTCCTAAGGGTCATCACCGGTCACGATACAACCTTTTCCGAAGGAAATACCTCCCCTTCGCTGATGAGAGAAATCAGATCTCCTGCATTTCGTGTACCCCCCAGGCCAACAAAATCCAACCACTCTGTCGGAAGAATGTCGTCCTCATTTCTAGGTGCTCCCCAGGGAATGATAACAAAGTATAATCTAAAACCTAATAGCAACGAGTGTTAAGCAATGTCTTAAGTACACTGTTTCCTTTTTTAGGTAAAGTGCATCTTTGACTGTGGCATTAAAATGGTTCTGAACATTTTAATTGTATTTAGTCCAACACTATGCTATCTGGATTGAAACATGCTGATGATAAATTAAACAACTGAAAGTATTATCTTTCAAAACATTATTATATCTAAATATTAACTTATTACTTAGAGGAACTATCTTAAAAGTAAATAAGAAATTGTATTAAATAAAATAGAAAAGTAAAAGTTGTAAGTAAGTATCATAAAAAAATGATATATTTTGAATTTTAACTGGTGGAAAAACATGTTTAATGCTATATTGTCACGAGGATGCGCTGAATAATAGAATAAGATTCATTGATAAACCAGATTTATTAGCACGAAATGATTCACATTTTAAGAAAAATAATATGAAATTTATTGATTTAAAAATTATGTAACAAGCATCCAGAATTTTAATGAAAATTCTAAGCCACAAATAAAATGACCATGAATTTGGAATGAATTCTAATTCATGAGTCTCAGTCGAAATGTCTGTCGTCTCAGTCTCAGTCGTCTGTAGCAATATTTTTGGTAGACAGCATAGAAAAGGCTAAACCCCCCATTTAAATTATAATGAAATAACATTTGAAAATAAATGAGCAAAGACACTTTTATTTCATCTTGAAACTCATTTATGTTAAATACATTCATTCCAAGCTCAGTTATTCTATATTGTGGAAAGAAAACTCAGTATTTTTATACATATTCATTTTTTTTATTAGAAGAGATAAAATTTTACCAAATTTAACAAGAACTAGAATTGAAGATCTTCATGAAAGATTCATCTTTTAATTAAAATAATTTTGATTTTCATGTAACTACCACTATTGTCTCATTAGAACCCATCATTTTTTATATTCAGAATTTTTTATATCATTTTTTATGCAAATGCATGAAATGGGTATTAAACAGCACAAATAAAGGGATATATTTCTCAAAGTTTCTGTTTTTAATTAACTGCCTCATTTACCAGCAAAATGAGGTAATAAATTGACATTACAAGCATATCATTAATTTTTTTTCATATCTTGGTTATTCATTTCAAGAGAAAGAATTAATAGTAAGCTTTTGGGGAAATTGCGAATTTGATAAAGAATTAGAATTGTAATCAAAGTCGCATTTACTGACGTGCGATTTACGCATGGAGTAAAACACACGTATGCAATAATATGTAGTTAACAATTACATAATGTTTTGTACCATACAGCTACATGGTATTTAAAGCTTTAAACTCTAAGATAAGTGTTACTTTAGAACATTTAAGCCCATATCTTAATTGCTGAAATTTCAGATATGAATCCCCTTCTTAAATGTTTTTAATAAAGGAGCATGAATAATTTTCTAAATAATAAAAGATTTTAAACAGGTTTTTAGAAGTATATTGAAGAAAATGAAATACAAATAACAGTTTATACAATAACTATATACTTTATATAAGTTAACTGTTTATACGTACAATATTTATGAAAAACTGGTTTCTATCCAAAACGAATTATCTATTACCATGTTAAATTATTCAGAGAAACTTTGCCATTAACCTCTGGTAGGGCTGAACCATGATGGGATTTCATCATTGCTCTACATCATTCCAATATATATCGATATTTTTCGATACATCATGATATTATTTATTTTTAATTATTATAAGTTATAAATAGCGACTCTTTAATATATTAACTTTTTAGAACGGCACTAAATAAAGAGAAGTTTTCATTTTTGTAGTAAAAACATTTGTTTTCTTTTGAATAAAAATGGTTATAATATAATTTTGTTAAAACCCCTTTAATAAAGTACCTCTCTACCAAAAAAAATATGTTTGCATGTTACAATTTAAAAAATTGTGTTTAAAACAAGTATTTTTTTATATAGATGACAGTATTTATAGAAATATGAACAGAAATTCTGTTTGAAGGTCAATAAGAAAGCAGAGTAACAAAAATAAACTCTAATCAGAAACCAAAAAGAAATCAAAACCGCAAAGTAATTGTGAATATCGATTTATTGCATCACAATTTATCTAGCCTCGAAGCGGAAGCGGAGTGATGATGGAGTTTATTCTATTTTTTACCTGTATACTTAAGTCAGAAAATGCGAGTTGGGAATAAAATTGCAAATTCAATTTGAATTAATTCCTTTGCCTTTTATTTCTGAAGATGAATATTTAGTGATTCAACAAAACACAGTCAGAAAAGTGCAATTATTTTTCCATAATGGTGTATTCCAATATGACAAGCTTAAAACAACTATTTTTATATGTTAGAATATGGCAATATTTGTAGAAACAACAGCAAAATTTCTGTATAAAGTTGAAAAAAAATAAAGATCAACAAAAATAAACACTAACCGATAACCAATACGAAATCGAAAACTCAAATCAGTGAGAAAATCTATTTATTGCATCACTATTTATCCTGAACTACCACTCATGATCTGGATTTCGATAGATATTTTTCAAGAACTGGCAAATAAAAGACGATTTTTCAAAATATCGATATTTTCGATGAATCAAAAATTAGCACAACCCTAACCACTATTATATATTTGTTGAATGATGAGACATCAGCATTTGAGTTTACTTAAGAATAAAGGATGTTTAAATGAATAGAGGGATTTAACTAAACGTTTAAGTTAATTTCGATTTAAAATCCATTTCTTTTCCTTATGAGTTCATAATAAACTGTTTCAAATTTCGAAAAATAATCAATAATAAAACGGAATAAAAAATTGTGGATTTACTGTTATTATTCATGTAATTAATACTAGTCATTATGAATAATTTTAATAATATTTATTGTATTTTCAACTATGTGCATTTTATTCTAAATTTATCTATATCGACATCTTTACTTGTAGTAGATGAATGTGTTTGTGTGTATTAGCCATCTACAATTCCCACTGTTTGATCTATAGAGGCTAAACTTGGTTCATATATGATTCGTAGTGTTGTCCTTGTACTTTGGAGTAATTTTTTTTAAATTTTTTAATTAGTTAAAAAATAAATTAAATAAATAAATTCATTAAAAAGATAAATTTTTATGTTTTGCGGGGATGATATCCGAAAATATTACAGCACAAAACTGACTTTTACATCAAGATTCAAAAAATAATGTTTTCAATGATGGCAATATTTTAATTATATATTTAGTTTCAATTTCATCTATTTAAAAAATATTTTAAACAAAATTTTCAACAATTAGTTTCGCACAAAATGGAAATAAAATTTAACCTACGCATGATGATAACGAGGGATAATTAGCTTTTATAGCTTGTTATTAGTTTTATTAGCTTGTTGAGGAGACACTTTTATTGTCACTTAATTTTTTGTTGTCAAAAACTAAAAAAATTTTTCGGTTCAGAAAAAAATTGCTTTTGTATTAAACGAAGTTAATCACTTCTGGTTCAATTTGATATTCGAATTTCAGAGATATAGAGTATAATGAATGGAAGGACGTAAAGCAATTATAATTATATGAGTTACATATCTATAAAAATTGTCAAAATAAAATATATTTTACTGAAGTTTTATAAGCGTTACCTTTTATTTTACTGACGTAACATTAACGTTAACTTTTCAGTGAGCCAGCTGTTCACCAAAGACAACTAGTATTTAAATAAGTTTTGCTCACTCTTAACAATAATTCCAACTTAGGATTTTAAGATTTAAATTCTGGTTTCAATATTGTGGAAAGCTTGTGTTAGGAGTAATCGCTAACATGAATATTGGGAACACTAAGATTTCTGAGCGTATAAATTCCTTAATTGCGGTGAGATAAGCTTATTATTCAGTGCTTTATAAATCTGTCTCTGAATAATAGTTAACGAGTTTTAGTGAGTTTCACAAAGTGCCCGCATGTAATCATGCCATGACCAGTAAACGCCCTAATCATTGCCATCAAATATCGCATATTATTCCACATTAACTCTGGACTATGATTTTGGCTAATTCAGTAAAGTAATCATAACTCCTTTTACATGGATAATGCTGTTTTAACTTATTAATAAAGCTATATGTCTCTTCTAAGCTAAGTTGTATTAAATTAGTATACTAAATATATATTCTAAACGTGGGAAATAATATAAACATGAATTATTGATAAGATGCTGATGTTTAATTCTTGTTTAGACCATCCTACCTCAGAAAAGGTAATGGTCTTACAATTTTAAGAATAAGTTATCAATTCAAGCTGATTATATGAATTTAATATAGAAGTTACTTTCGGTTTTGAAGAATTTCTTTCGCTGATAATTTAGGAACTTGAATTTCATCTTCATAACTATTATGTTTTCACATGACTCTAATAGCTTGAAATTATCTCTGAACGAATAAGTAAAGAGTAAGCAGAAAAGCTATTTTAAGTCTTAATAAAAAATTTGCTTTCATATTTTTCGTATTTATTTTATTCTTTTTGACTTCATGAATCTTCCATTCTCAACCTGTAATGATTTTTTGTAAAAAAATTATGAGGAAATCGACATTTCACCGAAATTTCTTAGGAGTTAAAGCCAAAAATATATTCTAAATAGGTGAATCCTCATCTCATTAAATTGGAGATTAAAACTTTCAAAATTTATTTAGTGTTGAAGTTCCTTAGAAATTAGAATCTAAGAAATGATTTTCAAACACTTTTAGCTTCTTTTTACATTCGTCATGCGATATTCATTTGAACGCTCACATAAATTATATAATCTTGTTTCCATTTTCATCCTCATAGTGTGGTGATATCTTAATAAGCCAGGTAACATGTAAGGGAAGGAGCAATTGCTTTTGTCCTGTGGTTATGTTACTAGGTCCTGTGGTTACTTACCAAAGGTCTCGGGCTCTATTCTGAGCCAACATCACCCCCTACAATAGTTTCAACATTTATGAAAGGAAAGGTTACAAAGGTTAATAAGGAGATATCGAGTAGTGAAAAATATTTTTTTATATCTCATAAAAAGGAATATTTTTGCACCATCCAAATAAAAAGTAAATTTTTCTTTTAAACTTCATATAGCTATTTGGTAATTTTGTATGTTTATAACTATTTGATATTTTTTATTTACTTTTCATCCAAAACTGCAAAAGCATTCATCTCATAATTTTGCAACTCTTATCTTCTCTGCTTGATTTTTAATGTACCGGCTTATAACTTTTACTTCATTACCAGAGTTTCATCTTTGAATAATGTTCAAATTATTTCAAAATAAACTCCTAATATTAAGGACAATTAAGGACAGCTCTATTTCTCTCAATTCCAATAACATCCGGTGTGACTAAATTTGATTTTCCCAGGGAAGACAGTTTTTTTTTTGTTTTATCGGTTTTCGAACCTGGAATTTTTTATTTCCAAAGTAAAGATCTCATGACTTCACATAACCTCAGACTACCTTGAAACAGATTTGAAATAAATGCTATTCAAATCCAATCAAATTGAACTGCAGGTTATACTATTTGCAGCATCCAAAAATAATAATAAACAATTGTTTAATACATCATTTTATTAGTATACTAGAAATAAAATTATAATAAAATTATAAAATTAACTAAAATAATTTAATATATTATAATAAATTAAAAAGAAATATAATAAAACAAGCCAGTTATTTTTTTGCTCATTACTTATGTATATAAATTATATATAACAAAAATATGTCCTTAATACTGAAAACAAGAGACGTTATAATGTAGATATATCGATACCATTAACATAATCGAATAATATTTCATTTTCCTTTCAAGAAACATCTTTGCGATGTAAAAAGATATTTTAAAATTTAAACTCTAGAGAACAGTAAATATTTTCACTTTCAAAGGTTTAAAAATATATTAAGGCTCTGTGATTTCAGATAGCTAAAACTAAGGCCACTGATTACTTATTTATAATTGCAGTCAAACTTTCTAGATGCATTACTTCCTTATTCAGGTTGATATATTGATTCATCTCTGTTTATATTATAGTTAAAAAAAGAAAAAAAAACATGCCTTCACCAAAATGAAGATTATTTTTACGTTACTTGAGATTTACTTTCTTGCACAGAAAAATCACTAACGAAGTCAGCTTTTTTTTTCGTAAAAAAGTTATTTTGTTTTGTTAAATCGCAGAATGTTGAATACAGTTCTATTCTAACTTTAAAGTTTCTAAGCACAGCTAGATTTTATCAAATATTTCGGAACATTTCTTTGATCACAAGAGAAGAATTTAATGGTCTTTAGACAGTTTCTTCTTCTAGCGGCTTTTCAAAATCTAACAAGTAGCATTAGACCAAAGTTTAAAATTCACTTAACGACTTTCCGGAACTTTGGTATATGGAGGTAGTCTTTTTAGTTTTGGCCTGAAGGAGTTCCTTTTAAAATTTTAAGAATGTTCCTATACATTTATATACGAAGCAAAAGTATTATTTTTCTTATTGAGTCAATTTTAAAATAAGGTAAATAATTCATTGCAATGAAAAATTATATCAATCTAACCATTTGGATCAAATTTTATATTCAGATAAGGTTTTGATTTTTAAGTTTATTCATGTTTTCAAGCAGTTTTGTGGCTGAAGAGATAAGACAGTTTTAAATTTTTAAACTTCCAATTTATTACATCCCAGGATGCATACTTTATGAATACTTATCAAAAGTAATGAGATTCGTCAGTCCCTAACACAAGAGAAGAATGGTGCTGCATTGAGTACTGGCTTTTGAATTCCTGTCGATTCTGTTACTTTCAGTTGTAGCGGAGTTGGCGATTGCATACAGCAAGAAGTACTGGCTTTTGAGTCATTGAAATCTAACTTCAACCCAACAAAACGATACAAAAGGAGCAAACATGCAAAGGAAGGGGGAGGTATTTTTCCCCATGATTGTATATTATGAGATTCCTTGATATGTATAGACTTTGGAAAGAGAAATATAGGTGTATTTGAAAAGAATTTGTTTAAAATGATAGCTATTTATTTTTTCATTTGGAGCGTGAGAACTTGCTGTGTAAACAGTTTTGCAGAACACACCTAGGATTAATTAAATAGAATAAGGCAGAATTGGATCAGGAAATAAAGGGATCATTTTAGAAGGAAGCTAACTATTAGAGCATTTTTCTGTCTTCTCTCATGCTGACACTGTCACATAGCGTCTTCTCGTAAATTTGTCGGCATTGTTCTCATAAAATGGTACCCACTGATAACTCAAAATTTTGGGAAGCGGGACTGATAGAGGAGAGATGAGGCAAGAATAAAAAATATACATATGTAATACGTACGTAAATTGTATCTAAGTATTTAAAAAAAACAATGTAAAATCCCTGCTGAACTAAACTCTGTCTCCCAGATATTATTGAATAATGTATAATAAGCAGGATCTAATAATGTCAATTATGTAATTCTTCAAAATATTTTATAGAATAAAATTATTAATTCTGCAATTTATATTTTAATCAACTGTTAAAACGATGCCATTTTTAATTATTATTAGGATTAAATTAAGATCAACGAATTAAATATTGTCACATAAAGCACAATAACTACACTGCTTGATAACTGCTAAGGAACAGTTACGTTTTTCTGAATAATTAAGTATAGACAATGATTGTAGAAATGAAATTCAATAAATATGTACTTAGTTTCATTTTTGCAATCATTGTCTATACGTAATTATTCCATGCATATTTTGTAGGGACGATGTGCATTTATTTTAATATAAAATGATGCAGTTATCGACACATCAAAGAATTATCAACGGAAAAAAGGAAAAAAGATACTGCCTGGATGATTTTTAAACAATCGCACAAAAATTCATTTTCAGGTCAGAAGGACGCAAACAGGATTACCTTAGTAAGATGTGTGATGACCACGGACACTAATGCGCATTTTGGATCTGTTCTCCATGCTTTCCACAAAACTATCAAAGAATTCTTGGGAGATATAGTCCCACTCCTCTCTGGAGGCGATTTTGAGTTCTTGCACAGTTCGGGGAGGGAAGGTTCTTTGTGAAACAAGTCTATCAAAAGCATCCAAGATATCTTCAATGAGATTTAGGTAGGGAGAGAAAGCAGTTCCACTTAGCAATGTTTCCAATACCCATGTGTGGCTGCGCATTATCGTCCGTAAACAAAAAATCTGGACCTACAGCACCCTTAAAAAGACAGACAAGATCCAGAGTAACCTTTCTGAAATACCGTTGCGATGTAATGCTTCCTCGCACAAAGATGTGAAGCGGTTTTTGCCATTGTGCATGATGTCTGCCCACACCATCACGTCTGGGCTGTACCAATCACATTCACTAACAAATTATTGTGCATAACGTGTTTCACACTCTTCATAGTAATTGGGGAAGTAAGATACATTTGTCACAATAAAACGAGATTCGACTGAAAACATCACTCTAGACCGATTTTGGATATACCAACCAACATGTTTCTTACACCAGCATAATGTCTCACGATGATTGCGTGGTTGAAGCAGGATGCAACGAATAAGCTTCTGTGCATACAAATCAACTTGATTTAATCGTTGTCAAATGGCTCTTTCAGAAACATGCTTACCGGTAGCGGTTGCAAGGTTTGTAGCTATCTAGCTAGCAGTTAAATTTATGTTTCTTTTTGTGATGAGGGCTACATATCAATCCTCTAAAGATATGGTGCTCCTACTATGACTTCCAGCATGCTTTTGCAAAGTATTTACACCTTTAGCAGTCTTCTTTAATCGTGAAATGACTCTCTTTGATACACCTATTGCAGCAGCTACAATGGTGACACTTTTACTTGCTTTCAGTCATCCAACTGCTCTTCCATGATCGTAGGCACTCAAATGATGTCTTGATGACATTTTTATCCTAATTATTACAAGATACAAACAGAATTTCAGAGAAAAAACTCCTATAACATCCGGAATTACTTTTTGTCAAACATCCAACAACATGAATTTTCGTGTGAATCATTAGCTTGAATGCAATGTCTTTTATACAGATAACGAGTTTTGGTCAACCATATCCTCTCAACTTGAATTTACTATTATTGTTCAGATGTATGAGACAAAATTTTGCATAAATCGCTTATTCCTTAGCAATTGTCGAGCAGTGTAGCAAGTGTAATACGTCAATCGATATTGTGTCACTCTTTTTATTGGTTGGTTACAGGTTCGAATACTGCCTCCTGTGCTTTAAAAAGATAGTGTTTTTTAAAAAATGTAATATATATCGTTTACCAAACATCTGGAATGTTCTAGATATTTCTTAAATTTTTAAACTGGATCTCTCTCGAACATTCTGTGTGTGTATAAATGCCCAGCTCCGTAAGTTATGGAAAATTTACCAGTTTCGTGCTGTTGCGAGTTGCTTCATATTAATAAATTTCATTTTTTACTTAAACTAACAGTATAGTTCGATACATCTTCGTTACAATATGTTTCCGATTTAGTTTTGTTTTAGTTACAAGTACAGACATAATTGACTGATCAGTTTACGAAAGAGCTTTGCTATGCTATATTTATTTTCAAACCGCTCCTTCATTCTCATAGCAATAAGGCATTTCAACAGTTCAGGGCTATTCAAAAATCAAATCTTAGTTGTCAATCACCTCTTTTTTTCACTCTCTATTACCATCTAGAGGAAAGCAATAAAATAAAACCTTCTGTCAAAGAAAGAGGTGAAATGCAATAAAACTCAAATAAGATCTCAACTCCGATAGAAACTCGGTTTTAGGAGGAAAAGATTCACGACAAAGACATAAGACTTTCACAATGAATTTAAATTCGTTTTTTAAGATAAGTGATTTATTACCACCTATTTTATAGTAGCGGAAATTTACATATAAATAATATTACGAAGTCTGAGAAACGGTTTACTTGAGAGACGTTTATTAAATGTCTAGAGAAGAGAAAACTAGATTTGGGATCTCTATCTGAATATAGTGAAATCGAAGTGACTAGATATTTAAGGTTCTTTTCTTACTTCCATTAAGCTATAAAGAACTAATAAAAATCAAATTCAGGAAATAATAGAAAATATATTGCTTGTCTTTCAGGTTATGTATTTCACGCATTTTATTTGGGCAGACAGAAACGATTTAATTTACTATATTCTGCCAGGTTTTTCTTTATATCAGGGATATTTAAAGATAGATATCGAAATACTGAAACAAGATAAATTTCTATAATATAAAATACTAATATTCACAATATTGTTGAATATAGATTAATGTATCTCAAAATAATAAACAATAGATTGTGCTTTCTGAATTTCAAATAGTAAGAGGAAAGAAGCACGGTACAACAATGCGGAAGTAGTCATAATATGTGTAATCATAAATACAATATTGATATGCACGATTATCGAAATTAAATAGATGGTGTTTGGGCACATCTTGTATTAAAGTTACAGATTGCATAATAACTAAAGTTTATGCACGTGCTTTTCTTAAAAACAAAATCATGAGAAATTTTGCTCATATATTCTCCTGACTATATATATATATATATACACATTAAAGTGACAAAAGTCATGGGATAGCAATATGCAAATATACAGATGGCAGTAGTATCGCAGCGAAAACGTATAAATGCGCAGTTCGTTTTCCAGAGCTTTCATTTGTGTTCAAGTTATTCATGTGAACAGGTTTTTCGTGATTTATGGCGGCACGACGTAAATTAACAGACTTTGAACGTGGAATGTTAGTTGGAGCTAGAAGCATGGGCCATTCCATTGCGGATATCGTTAGTGAATTCAACATTCCGAGATCCACAGTATCAAGAATGTGCCGAGAGTATGAAATTTCAGGCATCACATCCCATCATGGACAGCACAGTGGGCGACCACCTGCACTTAACGACCGAGACCGCCGACGTCTGTGTAGAATGGTCAATGTTAATAGACACGCAACACTTCGTCAAATA
>JAPMOQ010050474.1:1081067-1102850 GCA_026543055.1 Argiope trifasciata
GATACCCGGCGCGAGTTCTCGTGTTCAAAAAAGGGTGCGAGTTCTCGGGGGTTAAACAACGCTATTCATTCTTATTTTCTTAATATTTTAACATTCCCTGTTTTTTTTTAAAAATTTTTTAAGAAATTTGGATGAGGATATTCCGAGAGAGATTATTAATTAAAAATTACTTTTCTTAAACAAGAATTTGCTCACATGTCAAATTATCAATATTTAAAAATAAATATTCAGGTACAAAAGAAAAATGTGAATTTATTTATTTATTGAATATTTACTGATGTATCAACAGCTAAGAATAAGTATTTAGATAAAAGATAGAAATTTAAACTTGTTTATTTATTGAATATATACTATCGTGAAAATTTATGCTATCATCAGAAAAATTGCAAAGTAATAGAAGTTTAAAATTCAAAGATTTATTCCAAACTATTTAAAGACATTTATTGGTTATTTTAAAAAATGCTTTAAGGTATTTATAAGAATAAAGATGATTTATTTTGTTTATTTTTGCTAAGTTTCTGCAATTAAGGCCTTTTTATGATACAAAAAATGTATTTTATAAAAAAGGTTTCATTATTTTCTTGAAATAGAGTTTTGATCTTTGCATTGATATTTATCCTCTCCAACAATGCAATAGTTTGATATATCCTGAAATAAATTACCAGTCAATTTATCAGCTTTTATTCCACTAGAGAAATCCAGTTGGTAAATTTCAGATGAAATTGGTTACAAGATTCAATACTAAGTACAAAAGTAAATTTTGAAATATGTTAAAGAAAGTTTAAAATGTAAAAACAATATTTTAGCATTCCAAATTTTGAAATATTATTTTCTTTTCATTAAAAATCTGAATGTCAATCAAATAGCAAAATCTTAAATCTCTGGGAGAAAGGCTGTGAGGAAACTAAGCTAATGTGTTTCTAATAAAAATTAAAGTCAGACTTATTTATAAAAAACTAAAAATTATTCATAAATTTGATAAATTTTCAATTTGATTAAAGGAATACTTTTGTCAAACTCTAAGCTTTTATGAATTTATTCATTTTTTCAAGTTCCGAATAAAAAAAAATTGAATATATATCGCTTTCTATTGCACTAAGAAGAATATAATTTAAATATTTCTTCTTTTTTCCAAATAATGATTTTATGCTAGTATTTTTAAAATCATATTTACTTTAAAAGAATATTAAAAATAAAGAATTGTCATATTCTAGTTATCAAGAATACAAGAAAATAATACAAGTGACTGTTGTTGTTACTTATGGCCCTTTACAAGCCCACTGACAGAAACTGTCAGCCATTTAAGTCTAAATTAGCGTCCCTTGTTTTTTCAGTAGCGCCAACTAGGGCCAAGAGTACGACTTAGTTAGTTTAACTACTTGTCATGGTACTTAAATGAAAAAAATAAATATCTACATGAGGTTTAGAATTATTGTATTTAATGAGCAGTGAATATTTTTAGTACATGGTAAATCCAAGTATTTTTTAACTCAAGAAATATTTCCTAGAAAGATACTTTAATTTAAATATTAGTAAAATGTAACTGCCTTATTGAATAATAATTTTTTAGATTTTTGTTCCAAATCAAATTACAATATTTATCTTCAGATACTGAATTTTTTTTCTGATATCAATTCTCAAATTGCAGAGAAATAGTAATAGAATGAATTATATTTATTTTTGCATTCAGTCATATTCAATCCATTTTATTTAGATGGCATTGATGTTTACCACAAATGACATTGATGTTTTACCACAAATTAAATCCAACTTCATTGCATTATTTAAATTTAACATCAAAATGAGTTGATTGTATTTTTTTAAGATTGTGCGCAATAAGAAATGAAAAAAAAAAAAAACTGAAAAGAAACTCTCGCTGATAAATTAATTCTAGGTCAAATTCTGAGCAAATAAAATGTTAAAATAACTGTGCCTTGGAATAAGATCATAATATATACAGCTTTAATTTTTTTAAATTCCTTTTCTCGTATTTGCTTTTTCTGCGAAAAGCAATTTATTATCTAGAGATAATTAATTATTCATATGAAAATCCATATACATACATTTCATTTCACCTATGAAAATAATCGATTAAACAAAATAAAACCCTAATCAGACTAGTGTAATTATCTCAAAGAAACAATTATCTAATCCCTTCTGCTTAGTAAAGCACGTAACCCATTTAAAATAAGGGAAAGTAACCATACGTCATCATTACTGTTTGAATGAAATAATGCTGATCTTTCTAGATCAGCATGTTTGTTTATACATCACTGGATCGATTCCTTGCTGGAAATGTTTAATTAACCAACTCTCATACATATTGCATTTGTTTTTCTTGTCACAGACAATTGAATCAAAAAAGCAAGGCAGTACGATTTGAATTTGCCATATCTAAATGGAAAAATAGCAGTGGTGTTAGTTAAGATGTTTAGCCAGTCTTTTTTATTAATTTAATAATTAACTGATTGGGGGATGGCTGATGTGTTTATTAGTAATGTTCTGTTTATCTAAAATATTGGAAGTGCTAGTTTAAGAATATTTATATTTCAAGAGCGATTACATTCTGCTGGCTGCTATGTATAATAATAAATGTGATCATTATTAATAATAATAATTATATTATTATTAAACTATTTTCCATTTATATATTATCATTACACTAGTAAATTTTATTTATTTTATCTTATTATTATTAAATTATTTTCCAGTAACAGATTATCATTACACTTAAAAAATTTTATTCCTTTACCAGTTGAATAACGACTGTTTGGCATTGGAATACTTTCAAGTTATAATGTTGTTAGTCTAAAAAGTTTTGCATAAAAAATATTATAGCAAGCGATAAATTTCTTGCCATTTGAAATATTCTTTTTTTAAAATAAGAATAATAGCTGGCATAAAATATTTATGATTCTCGGAATTATTTATCACTGTTTATTAAATTAATACATCAAATTTTGCTCTCCAATGCTGAAACATATTTGAAGCTTTAAAAAGGATTGATTCAATACTGTTGCAACAATTGATTCAGAACTGCAAAAGTAATTAATTAAATAGCAACAATTAATTAAAAAACTAATTTATCTGTAGTGCAAAAACAGTAAGATAATTTAAATAAATAGTTGCTCTTGATATAAAGTTAAAGGGAAAAACACAAAGGAATTAATATTCTATAAATTTACTATATTTCTCTTTTAAGTAAAAAAATTCTTGTCTAATAATTTCCTTAATTGCTTTTTATAATATATGTAAATAAATAATATATTTACTATTTCATTGTTTCTTTACTTCATTTTTTATGATTTCATAAAAAAAGAGTAATCGCTTAAGCTGGTATTAATGTTAAAAAACATGTTTATCTCGGCATAAATAAACTTTTTTAAGATAAATACAGATGTGTATCGAATTTGTTCCGTCGATCATTAAATTATTGGCAGGCAACGCAAGCGCATAGAAAAAGCTTTAAAATTACAGGCACAGATGTTTTTGAATACTATCTACAAATATTTATACGGTAGAAATCAAATTAAAGTGAACTATCTTAGTTATTAAGGGAAATATGAAACAATAAAATGCCCTTTAATACATATTTCTATCATTACAAAATCCCTGTAGGATTGATAGAAATGTGCAGATATCCTCCTATAGCACGCATATTTAATAAAGGAACTGCCAATACAAACAAGAGCAGTGGTGTATTAATATATGTTCATATCATGAAGTATTTCAAAACAAATATATAATAGGACACGAATTTTTTACATGTCTGAGCTGAATCGTCAAGATTTTATGGCTAAAATGACTAAAGTGCTGCTATTAGTTACGAAAATGTAGCTTTACTCTTTGAAATAATTGCAAAAATTATCATTGAACAATTACAGGGTGATTTAAATGAAACAAGAAGTGTGTAAGCTCTTCACGTAGAATGGATCTGTATCGAATTCGTTCATATCTTCTCCTGAGTATGTCATTTCTATTTCAGAAGGAAAAAAAGTTATTTTTGATTAATAAGATGAAAATCCAATTTGCTTTGTTAATGAGTTGTTATTTTTTGGTAAAATACCAGAAACAAATTTTCTTTAAAGAAAAAAATGTAGTTATTAAATTACAACAGTATAACTGCTTCCAACTGATTTGTTGTTCAATATTTAACAATTGCAAAAGCAAATTTACTTTAAGTTTGGTTTAAAGTTTAGTCTGGGTTTCATTACAAAATCTCCAGTATCTGAGAAACATAGAATAATTCACCAAAAATTTGTAACAGTAAAGATATCTGGACATTTTAACTTTGCCAAAATGCCTTGACATCTCCGGTGCATATTTTTATTTTTTTAGAATAGAACTTGACAAATAGCGTGTAATTTGGTAAAATTACTAGTACTATCATGAAAAGCAAAATGTAAGGGGAAAAATAATATCATCATTATGTTGGCAGCAGTATTTCAAATGCATTCAATTAAATAATCGCCGAAGATTAACTTTGTACTATCTCTGTTTCCAGTCAAAGCTGTGAATTCAGTAGAGCATACGAAAACAAAACTTATAAGTGATCAATCATAAATATTGATGATCAATGATCAATCATAAATGAAGTATCAAATGGTCTTTTAAGGAATATGAAAGCAAAACTGGAACACACTGTTTAGTTATTTCTGATCAATTTTTATACAGGCACAATAGGATAACTATTTTCAGCCAATTAGATAGATTAAAGTGCACTTGCTGAGTAAAATTTCTCTTAAATAAACTGATTTGAATATCCCTATCAAATCCATACATAGCTGATCAAAGTTTAGCCAGTCCTTCCTCTGTGGTTGAATATATAGAACACGTTCTCTTTTTTCAACTGGAAGGACAAATACTCATATAAATTCGTTAACCTCAAATCCAAAAGAAACGAATGCTAAGAAAAAAAGGTCAGGGTAACACGAAATCTCTGGAGTTTTGTTTACAGTGTGATGGATATCCTCAGGCTAATACTTGTCATGTGTTTAAATGGAGGACGGAACAGGACTTTCAATTTATTTTGATTCAGCTTAGTAGAATAGTAGAATTTAGAAAGTAGAATTTCTATTGATTTATTCTCCTGTGTATTTAGGATAAGGGAACCATGATATATCAGAATAGATTATCATTTTACTTTTTTATGATTTAGTTTGATTAGGTACAATTGCATATCATTTCAAAATTCCGGTTTATTTCAATAGTATATTTCCATGTATTTCGACAATTTTTTTAAATAAATCGTATGCTTTTTCGGTATAGTACGAATGATGACAAAATTTTGTGTAATTTGAGATTTCTGCTTTCATGATCTATGATTTATCGTCCCAAAATATTATGGATAAATAAATACTTAATAAAAAAAAGTAATTATTTGCATGCATAGCAGAAAATTCAATTTTTCTACTGATTTTTTAATAAATTTATCAAAAATCGAATTAGGAAATGAAATTTTTTTTTGCCGTGTGAGAGAATGATGATGTTTCGGTTTTAAGGCTTTTGAAGTCTCAAAATGCGTTGGCAACAAATTGGTGATTTATCACTTTTGAGGCATTCATTTTTCGCTTTTCAATTTTTTAGAAATAATGCAGAAGGTTGTCACATTTAGCGATTTATCGCCAACTAAAGGTATAAATTGATTTTTAATTTATTTATTCTTCGAATTCTTACAAATTGTCTTAATTTATTAAAAACATTAATCGTTTTAAACAAGTCTGGAACAATTACGAGACTATCAGATTACTCATGCTTCGATATTTAGAAAAATGATGTTTTTTTTTCAAGATAACTTTAAATTTGGGACCATAGATTTCCTTTCCTTCTTTTTTTAATTTATTTTTTTTAAATAGTTCTTGTACACTGACTGATATTCAGTTGTTGGATAATATTGATATGAAATATTCTTGAATAAAGAAAATATTTAGTCTGTATATCATCAAAAATTTATTAAAAGAAAATTATCGATCTTTTTTTTTGAAAAACAATTTTGTAATATAGAAATGCAAATTTAATCATGAACAATAATTATCAATCTGTTATTAAATTGTTCAATTAAAACTTTTTAATTTATCAATGACGCTCTAATCCTTCAATCAAAATTTATTTTAACCATATTATTTTGTAGATATTTGATTCTCAGGACATTTATTTACAGTAAAATTCGAGCATGTCTTTAAGCATCTATATCTAGTATCTAAAGACAACCATTGCGTATTCTTTTATTTTTTCTCTGATAAAATTGTTTAATATTTTCATGCTATCCAAATAAGCAAAACTCATACACTGTAAACATCGTATGTATAAAAACCATTAATATTTGTAATAATTAATAGAATACGTGCAATATAGAAAAAATGATGCTATGCAGTAATAAATGTACTGTACTAAAAACACTGATTTTCTTACTTTTTTTTAAGCGATGAGTGCCAAATAATACATTATTTTAGTTTCCTCGTATGCGAAATATAGTGAAAGTTTTGTTCGAAACATTCGAACTCGAAATTTTGAAGAATATTATTGTTGCAAACTTCCCTGAACTCCAAAAAGGCATTTTTAGCGTTATACCTATCTTTGTACATCAAAATTCAAAATTTTTTTGAGCTATACCCCTGAAATTCTATGCAAAAATTATGATTAAATCTGTCGACTGATTTGAAATTCTGTATGAAATCCATTTTCAGAAAGCCTGGCTGTTCAAAAAAGAACTTGATAACTACAAAATGCATGGAACTAGGAACTCGAAATTTTCACAGAAGTTGGGCATCAATATAGGTACTTATCAAATTTTGAACTAAATTTGTCAAACCATTTACAATCTCTTAGTCTTTACTTTTATATGCATGTAAATGCAATAATTTATATCCATGAAGTACAGTATTTTATTTTGTGAGTACAACTGTAGTTTTCTGCCAAATTTTGATGTCAATGGGCTTGAAAAATGTCATCTAAAATACATATTATTCGTGATTAGTTCAGTAAAAATGTTAGATTCACGTCAAAGTTCTCTATGTAGTTACTTTTGTTCGCTAATATCATGAAAGACATTATGGCATTACCAGAGTACATAATTTTAATGAGGAGGAAAACTTTTATAATGGAGCATGTAAAAAGGTTTCGGGTAAACCCTCCTTTCTGGTGTAAATCGGTTATTCCTTATTGTTAGAACTGAACTTTATAACTTCTTCGTAAATATAAATTTGTAACAGAAAATATAAACATAGTAACAAGTTAAATCATTTTTATTGACAAGAAATACTTCCTTCGGAGTCTGTGCCTATTTTAATGACGGTTTCTGTTTTATGTTAATTAAGGTCACAGTAATTAAACGATAGTTTTTATGTGTCTGACTTCATTTTCCAGACACATAAAAACAATTAGCATCTTAATTACAATTCCGGAGATCATTTGCGAATGATTAATTAAGAGTAAATGAACATCGGAAGTTGATTGATAGTCCTACTAATATCATAACTCAGAAAAAGGAATTTTTTCATTCCTTTGCATTTCGTGATAGGAAATTATGAGTGACTGAGTTCTAAGAAATTGTCTCTAATAATTTGTCCATTAAGCTAGCAAAGTAAAGCTATTTAAACGAAGTCTTTGGCATTAAAACGCTTAAGTGAAAAAAAATTACATGCATTATAATATGACAGTTATTTCTGTTGCGATAGCCTGTCAAAAGAATTTTCTTTAATATCTAGAATATGAGGAAATAGTTCATAGTTAACTTGTAATTTTGTGTATCTCTGGCAAGTAAAATTGATTTAGCTAGACATTTTTTTCTCTTAATGTTTCTCCTCTTAAGTTTTTGATAGTCAAAATTTCTTTTTAGGCTGTAATGGAATTTACAGAGTGTTTCAAAACTCATAGTTAAGATGAAATAATACATACTCAGATATGTATGGATCAATATACATAATAATATAGTACCAACGCTTGTAATAATTATGGCAAATTTAGTTTAATTTAGTTATATATTAACGCCCCATTTTTAAAGCAACACGAGGGCTATTTTGGGATGGACCTCGTAATTTTGAACCAAGATCAGATGACGAGGACGACACCTGACATGGCAACCCCCTCTCCACACCACACCAGTGGGAGGACGTTTGGCCTGACGGATTTAACGTGCAAGTGACCCCCTCACACGACGGTTCTTCGGTGTAATCGAGTCTCGAACCTGAAACCCACCGGTTCTGAAGCCGAGACCTTACCACCAGGCCACCGCGACCCCAATAATTATGGCAAAATAATCTGTATTAAGATGTACTCTCTTTATTCCATGAGGTGAGGATGTAAAAGACAGCCTCAACAATAGATAAAATATATCGATTTTCTCTTCAGAATGTTGATCGTAGAGCCAGTTACCTAGTTGTTTGCGGTGAATTATAGCCCGTTTAGTGGTTTGCTATTTAAGTGTGCATGTTTTCAATGTCCTGTTTTTGTGCTTGCTTCAACTATATTCTGTGTTTTCTTATGGAATAAAGCGTTGTTATTTGTAATTAAAGTTATTAGACTACTTTCATCATAAAATAATAGCTCATGTGGAAAATTTAGAAACAGCCTATTGATGGCGCTCTCGCCAGTATAGAAAATTGAACTCCTCACCTGAGAACGAGAGAATTTCGATTTAGACTTCGATGGCGAAAACAGCCAAACTTTCGCGGAACTATAAGTTCCTTTTTAGATTCCCCTTTTGAAGGTTTAAAAGCAGTTAAACTTAAACATTTGTATTGTGTCGTCATGTGTGTGTACGTGTCTCAAATAAATGTTTGTGTTAAAGATATGATCTCTTTTCTTTCCCGAGCCGTTTGCTTGCAACACTGAACCACGAACTTTAGAATTTTTTACAGCTCATATTTCCGTAACAATAAAATAATTGCTTTCTAAACTAAGATGAAAAATAAAATATTTCTTCTTTGATTGCACTTAACAAAAATATCGGACAAATAAATCAATCAAAGATTTATCAAAAATATTTTTTATTAAATGTACATTTAGGAGATTTTAAGGAGTTCCGAAGATTCAGCAGATTTTTTTTTCTCAATATTTTTTATTGATATTAAGGTATCCGACTACGTTAAAAACACTGGTTATCGACCACATTGGAGAATTTTTTTATTGTTATTTCTTGAAGCTCAAACTTTAATTTTTTAAAAACAGTTCAACTTTTCTAGAAAAGGAAGGCCTTACCTATTTTCTAAGCTCACATATCTTTCAGCTGAAATTTGTCTTTTAATTAAAATTTTCTCAAAACTTTAATTTTAATAAAACTTTGCTTCCATTAACATGATATATGTAGATGTAGAAAATATAGATGTATACTTATGTATAGAAAAAAACATATGCATCAGAATGTAAACTTAGATGTAGAAAAAAATGAAAAAATATTATTTGTATGAAAAGAAGCTGACAAATGAGGTATGGCCAAGTTGCAGATGGTCACGACATTGAGGCTAGAGATCTTTAGCATAATATATGTTTCTCCAGACATAGAAGAGAACAGAAAAAACACGAAGAAACGGAAGCACAAAACAACTGATCTCGAGGTTAATACTCGTCAAAGAATATTAATCCTTTAAGAGCAAAAAGTGTCTACGTACTTATTGGCTTTTGTTATTTTTTACTCCCCCCCCCCCCGAAAAAAAAGACAATTTATAAAGATTTACAATGTTTCAAATTTTTTGTCCTTTAGAAACATAGTTCCGAAACAATTAAAAATTCTCATTCGATTTGAGGTTGATTTGTTACTTCTTTATGAGGACAGTGGACTTTGAGTAGGCAAAAATGGCCAATTTAATTTTTTTGTTTTTATCGCCAAAATATATGTTTATATTCATTAAAATTGTGTCATAAATAGTGTTCAGTAAAATAAATATTTGGAGGGTTAAGAGAAAAAAAGCAATGATTTTTTTGAAAATGAAATTTTAATTGGATTTAAATATCTTTGAAATATTCTAAGTATCTTAAGTTTTGAGGAAATTAAGTTGATAATAACAATTTCGGTCAAACATTCTAACAAAATAGGGTATACATTTTATGCTTCGAGTTATTTTCGCTTGTTAAAAGTCAATTTTAGTTCAGCAAAACATAAAATTTCTATGAAAACTCAATAAGTGTATTTAAAATTATTTATAACAAATTAGCATTTCATATGGAATTATAAAATCATTGGTAATTTTGTTTCAAATAAATTTACTTCGGGTAATAAGAAAAAAAATAATAGACAAAATTAAAAATTAGGTAGCATGTAATATTTTAAAATTTTAATAAACTATATATATTTTTAATTTTTTTAAAAATAATAGATTTTGATTTAAAGTGTTTTTTAAGAAATTTGATATATTTATATTTTAATATATACGCATAAAAATTTTTATAATCCTAACTGAATAATTCTCAAAAATGTCTAAAAAACTCCACTGTCCTTTAAAACAAGTAGATATAATTTTAGAAGGATGTAATTTGGATATGCTTTTTATGGTGTACTCATTTAAAATTTATATAATACACTTAAGAAATAGTTATTCAGACAAGTTTTATTTCCATTGTAAATCTGAAAGCAAGCAAATAATTTAACAATATTTTCATTTTCATTAAGATTATTTTTAATGATTTTCTTTTTAAAGGTATTATATATTTTTTCTATTAGTTTTTTTTTTTTTTTTTTTTTTTGCATTTGAAACGAGAATTCTGTACCAGATTAAGCAATCACAAATGTTACAGATTATATGTTTACATTTTCTCTAAAATAATTGAAGCTGATTCGTACACTACATAAATAGTTCAGTAATAATTCGTTGCAGTAAAAAATAGGCAATAAAAATGATTGTACAATAATAAAACATGCAATTAAATTTTGAAAAAAAAATAATTATTAGTTTTTTTTGAATTTTGCTTTTAGCTCGTTTTTTTAATTCGAATTATTTGACCGTCAAAATATTATTTAGTTTTAATACAATGATATGGATAGTTTAAGCTGAAATCACAGATACCTTCCTATTATTTTATTTTACTTCTCTGGATTTTAACAAGTAGAACATCGTTAATTAAAAAAGACAGTCATAATAAATTCCTAAAGATAACTTGACTGATAATAAAACAAAGAATTTTCTGCGTTTTTTTCCTAAAATTTTTGTTTTTCATCACTATGTGTACAGATTAAATTACAATAATCTACAATTATTAAATTACAATAATTTTACTATCACAGGCTTAATTTTTATTTTTTGAGAATATGAGCACTTATTTCATATATTTATTTTGGTTGAATGCCAATTTTATTTCTACACTAATAGAAAAGATTATGTGACATAACTTTTTAGATAAATTTTATTGATATGATTTATTTGATGAAGTATATATTTGATGAGTTTTTGCTCTTGATTGCCACCTACTGATTTTAAATTATATTAATTATATTCAAGCTTTATTTATCTTTTGAGATTATTAGTCTTCATTTCAAATACTTAATTTATATCAATGTCCATTTTTACAACATTCGAATTTTTTTCAATATATATATGAATTTCGTAGAATAAAATATTTATACTCTATTATTATATAAATATAAATAACATCCATATAGTTTTATTTTATTTCCTTTTATATATTTAGAGATGTAAATACATATTTTCTCTATTTTATTCTTTTTTTGGTTATCGAACAATTTTTTTCTTTTTTTTTAATCTTCCTGCAATGCATAGAGATGTGTCAGTTTTGTCATTTCTCATATTTCATTAGACGCTTTCCACAATAAACTTTCTTAAGTGCATCCATCATTGCTCCAGATCAAATGTTTGCCTCCGTTTTTAGATCACTCTAGTCTCAAGGTCGAATCAAAATCAGAAAGTTGTATTTGTTTTAGACTTATTCTTTAATGCTTAGATCTTTTCGTAATAAGAAACTTTCTGTGATGTAATTCTTGGTTTTGATAAAAAGGAAGTATTTTCTGAGTTATGGTAACAGGAAAAGTTTTATACTAAATAAATTTATATATATAGATAATTTTTTCCTTTTATTTCAACAATGTCTAAGAAATGTTTGATATTTAATATATTTCAATGTTTGATATTTATTTTACTACAAAACTGAATTAAAGATTTTAATATTTTATTATCATGTAAGTTACACGAAATAAGACAGAAAAATTAATTAAATAACCATAAAACATAACTTTTTCAAACATCTTTACATAAAATCATGTTTTGAGAAGATAATTTAAATCTTTTGATCCAGTCATTTCTGACTTTTTCCCCATCTAAATTTAATGAATTAAATTTTTCTCCTTTTTGGGAATTTGTTTAAAAAAAAACTTTATTAATTCTATTTAAAATATATGCATTTTTATGCTAATTTATATGCATGTTATGCAATATATGCTTTTTTATGCTTATTTTTATGCCTTTTATGCTTATTATGTCCATACATTTAAAAAAAAATTAAGATTAGAAACATTTTATGGCTCAAGAACTTCATATTATAATACGAAATTTAGGGTGTCCCAAACGCACGTTTTTGGTTACGCTATGAACGGCATTATGTGACTTGGCTTGTGCAAACATGCAGATTTATGTATTAGCCGTCTTTGTCATTGGTTTCAATCATCCCAAAGCTCTACTTCATCCCATTTCCGGGCTATACCCTCCAAAAAATTCTTTTGTCAACTTGGGGGGGGGGAGAGGCTGTAAAGGCGTAATTTTTATGTGCTCCTTCCTCAAGGTGAAACTATAAATTCTATAAAACACTGTCATCAACTGGATCAAATGAAAGCTGCCACAGCAGAACAAAATACCCACCTGATCTCGCTCCACCCGATTATTATTCCTTTCTGTCCTTAGAAAATTCTCTTTGCGACAAGCGCTTTAAATCTATCTGCGAAATATATGTGCCACGAGGATTATTTCTTTACAAAATACAGCAATTTTGGAAAGAAAGCATAATGAGGTTTTCTGAGACATGGAATGAGGTAATGGAGCAAAAGGGTTCTTATATAACAAAATAAATAATATCTTAAACAGTAAATATTGTATATTCGTTTCACATTGGAAAGAAACTTATGGGGCATCCTAATACTTTTAACAAACATGCTCCTTCTACATGTTTATTCTTTTACGTTTTTATATATTTGACAATTGTATAGATTCTTCAATGTTGAAAGAGGTATTTCCAAATACATGTCGAACTCTTTTAAAAATGTTTTTCTTGTATCCGACATTAATTATAACATAATTTATTTGATGGTATATCAGTTTAAGCATCCATATGATGTCCTTCTACATGCATATTCTGTTAAGCTTCATTTTTATAGATATTTGTCAATGCAATAGTTCCTTCAATAATGAAAGAGATGTTTACAATTTGTTGGGCTCGATTAAAAATTATTTTCAAGAATCTAACGATAATATCAACATTCCTGTATTGGCATGAATAAAGCAGATCTCACTTATGAGCCGAAAAGTATTTTTCTTTTCTAAATCGGTTTAACAAAAGCCTATTGATTCGCTAAGAAATGAAAAAACAGCGAAACATATTTGTTGATCGATTATTGTGACGTTTTCTACTTTTTTTTATCGAATCGTGGAAGAAAATAGAAAAAGAAATGCATTGGATTATTTTTCCAAGAAATAACCACTGAGAAAATAATTTCGGCAAAAAAAAAAAAAAAAAAAGCGAATCACAGAAGAAAGTTTTCAACAGAACGACACTTTTAAGCGCAATGCTTATGTAAATTTATGCAAATTTACCGCGATCAATAAATCGGAATTTAGTTTTAAAAATGTTGATTTTTGTATAGTCATATCATTGACTCTCCAATCTGCCTGAAGACTCACGAATAAATAATACAGAATCACGAGGCTGCCGCAACAGTAACACCAATGAAAACTGTAAATGAGTTTGAAGGGTCATCACCGGCCACATTACAAATCTGCCCTAAGGAAGTACCTCCAATCATTAATGGAAGGAGGCGCACCCCATATTTTCGTGTACCCTGTAGGTTAGCGAGAATCAATCACTATGACGGAAGTTTCTCATCCTCATTTAGAGGTGTTGGAAAGTTTTTATAAAAAATATATAATTGGTTTTTTATTTATTAATTATTAGTTTATTTATTAAAAATTTTATAAAATATAATTTAGTTTATTAAAAATTGTCATGCTGCAGTGTTTATAAGCCTATATATATAACAAGTTGAACGTCAATAAATACTGAAAATAGCTGATTTTATAATAATTTCTGCGAAAGATTTAAACTATACTGTTTTTTATTATTACTACTATTTCTAAAGCAGATACTGATAAAATTGCGTGGTAGGCAAAGTCAAAAAGTCTTTATATGCAGTGTTCTGCTATTTGAAGAAATTGAATTCATATTTCATCACCTATTTTTCGACCTTCCCTAAAAATTAAACAGACAAAGATAATACAATTAATCTGCCATATAATAAATGAGAAAATTTAAAAAGACATTTTGTTTATAAAAATGATTGAGAAACTAATTGAAAAAAAAGTTACAGAAGACATCTGATACTATACACCATCGGAATGCTTGTTAATACTTATTAACCAGAAGAAAAATAAACATAAAGGCAATAAAATTTGGCTTTTAAATAGAATTTCTTCTGTTATAAATATACATTACAAAATACATGTAAAAGTTGCTATTATAGCGCTATGTTAAATAGGTGGAGGTTTCTTCCTGAAAAATGTGTTTTATTTCGGGATTTAGAATTAAGGCTAAATTTTTTAGATTCTCACGCAATGTTTAATCTATAAAAGATAAAAACTGCAGTTTCAATAACACTTTACATATAAGAATGAAACCGGAAATATATTTTAAATCGGAAGTGACTACATTATTCTAACTTTAATATAAAATCTAACAAAAATTATATTGAAAAATATATTCATTCTCTGTTTACCCAACCATAATTTGCATATTTCAGAGAGTTTTGATAAAAAAGCCTCCAGTTGGTTCTCGCTTATTTAGATTATTTTTTCTATACAATGAGTATTATACTTTTGTTGCTCATAGTAAACTTTATAATTCAAAATCAATACAATAAATTTTAAAAGGATATAATCAAGAAAGTTCTTAAGATAATTGCTTTTAGTCCTGTTTTATCGTCATTTTCAATCTTTAACAGAGAATATTTGACAAAAATTTATTAATGGCCAATTTAATTGTACATTAAATGTTTATTTACCAATATAATTTTTTGAGACCTATTATATGCTTGATAGTTTCCAAAGAATGCATGTGAAATAAAAGATAACCAAGAATTTCCTATATTTTTTTACTTGCGCTATTTTATTTGACATACAAAATTTTATTAAAAACATTTTAACTATGAAAACTTTGTAAAACCCAAAGGTAATATATTTATATTTATGAATTTTTAAGACTATATAAACTTTTGAACTTTATAATAAATTTATAGTAATTTTTAAGCCATATCTGAATCCTATTCGGTTCAGTTATAATAACATCATGTTTCAAAGCAATACTAGATTTATTTTAGGACGGACCTGGTAATTGTGAAGGGTAGTCAGATGACGAGGATATCTAAACTAGCATCTGAATCTCCAAATTTTTCGAGCACACCCGGGGGGAATTGGAATTGGGTGACAAGCCTGAAACGCTTCGGTTCCAAATCTGAGGTCTTACCACCAAGCCACTACTGTCCCTTATGCTAATGGAATACGGTAAATTGAAATTGCATTAAATCAAAAACTACACAGATAATGCATTGAATTTTTTTCAAAGTTCATTTTTCTCAAAAGAATATCAGCAAATGAAATATCATTTCAAAAACCAGGTAATGAAAGTATAGAAAGTAATAATAATGAAATGAATTTTCTTATCATCTTACATAAGCTCTTCGCATTATTTAGTATTAGTTAGGAAATAAGAAACCAAACTCCGAATTTTAACCTTTATTCCCTTATGGAATTATCTCTTAGACGTTAACATCTTTAGAACAAAAACTTTTATCTTCTATTTTACCACTTTTTCTATAATTTTAGTAAATCTTTCCTCAAAATAGAGAGAGAGGCAATGTGATAGTCCAATAAGTTTCTATCATTAATTCCGAGATATACTTTCAACTTGAATACTAAAATTTTTTTTGACTAGCAAATTAAAGAATAAATTTAAAAAAAGCAACAAGAAAAAAATTGTTGAAAATCTTTTATGATATTTTTCACATTTTTTTAGAAGAGAAAAGCACTGAAAACATTAATATTTGAGCATTGATAATTTGTCTATATAAATAAACCAAATGAAACAACTTCATGACAAAAACAAAGTTGGGGAAAGAAAACCTGAGTACAAAAAATGTATTAAATCTATATACATCTTGTGTTCGTATTTTTTACATTTACGTAATCTTTAGAGACATAAAAAAATTTAGTGCACCGCATTAAAGTTTCAAAATACTACAATCCTTTATGCCTTCTAATAAGAAATTGAATTAAACTCCACTAAGCAAAGATTTTTTTTTATAAACTAAGTTTATTTTTACATTGAACAAACAATTCCATGGAAAAAGTTTTATAATCCATATAATAACAGGGTATACTGCTGCAGTAACTGAGAGTAACATAAAACTCTCTAACTCTTAGCTACGTCTGGGAAGTAATAATTTAGGGAGAAATCTTTACTTTTTGAACAAGACTCTGAATAAAATAGTGCAGTGTACATAAAAAATTACAACATTTCTAGAGAAAAAATAAAGTGTGTATTAATAAAAAGTATGTATGTGTTTAAATAAAGTATGTATCATTCTACATTTAATCTACCAATAAATTTGGTAAAAATAAAATACGTTTACTTGATATCCATGGAGAAAGAATACATAGATTTTTAAGTTTTACCAGAAAAGTTATTTTATCAAGAAATTTGTGTAACAATAAATTATGAATGAAATCTACAGAAAACTCTCGACAATAGAATCTACAAATTTGTGCTTTCTTTTTCGACATAAAAACAGAATGTTAACAGAAGACATGAATTTAATAGAAATGCTGAGAAAGGTCTTCAAATAAAATATCAAATGCTTAGGTAGGTCCTCTACACTTTCCTTTCAATAAAATATATAAAATATCTTCGTGACGGCACCATGGGATAGAGATAGAGAGTCTTCCCCGTTATCTAGGCGTCCCGGTTCGGGCAAGGTTGATCTTCGTCCGGCATATGTTGTTGTTGTCGCTTAATTATTTTAAGTGATGTATTTCGCAGTAACTCTGAGGTTAAGTACCCCTGGGCACCCAATGGCAGACATCTGACATCAAGATCATATGAAGATGGCACACTTTTTACAAAATCCATCCTTTCACAAAATTCCTTTTTACAGAGGGGGAGGGTCATTCACGCTCCTCACAGGTAGAACACATGGTAGAGTACAACCTTTCCCGAGCCAGGACTCGAACTCGGGAAGCCTAGATCACCAAGAAGGCTTTCTTCCCCTCGGCCAGGACACCGGTTCTTCTGTGTTCTATCTTTGAGGTGAGTGAAAAGGGGTTTTCAAGGGATTGTAGAAACTGGTTGTTACTGTTTCTTATGGCACTTGCCATTGTACAAGCTCGCTGTTTTGAGGACAGCGGTTTAAGCAGATAGGATACGTCTCTCTTTTTTATTTAATAACACCAACTAAGGCCAAGAGCTCGATTTTGCCACTCACGCATCACTCATTCGCTTGCAAAAACCCTTTTACAGGAGGGCACACTCACGCACCTCACGGATAGAACAAAGGAAGAACAGCCATGTCCGAACAGGGACTCGAGACACCCAGATCACGAGAACGATGCTTTAACCTTACATCCGGATTCCGTACAGAAAGGGGTTGTTCAAGTGAATGCGTGACGCATGAAATAACTATGACGTACTCTTAGCCACAGTTGGCACTCTCGAATAAACAAGAGATGTTCACTTGGATTAAATCACTGGCATTTATCAGCAACCTTGTAAAGTGCCTTAAATAGCAACCACAAATATTTTCTTTTTTTTTTGGAGTGAATATATTTTGAAATTTCATTTTATAGAATTTCATTTAAGCGTGCCAGAAAGAAAGTCGCATTCGAAATATTCGATTTAGTAAAATTCTAAAGTATTTGCCTATTTTCTCAACTTTTAATCTAAATAATCATTTATTCTAGATTCAAACTCTTCTTTTCCCTGCTAAATTTTATGGAAAATAATCTGATTATTTTGATCAAATAGAAAATAGTTGTCAATAAGATATTTTTGTTTAGCTGCATCAAAATTTGTGTTTGAATAGGAGTCATTATCAATGATACCCAAAAATGTCCTTTAAAAATTTTCATGAGTTGCATTGAATAGTTGTTGCATTTAATTTTAAATAGTAGTCATCTACCTCTGTTCGTCTCTTGAGAATTGGACTTAATGACGAGGAAATAAAGGATAACTATATATTTTTGTTGACTTACTTTCATTACTTTTCCTTTCTTTTCTAAACGGAAAAAAAAGAAAGTCAAAATAAAAACCAATTTCATGACAAAAAAACCATGAAATGACAATCTTAAGTCGCTTGTTGCACTATTTCGTTGAAGAGAGATAAAAGAAATAACAAAAACAGTTTGTAGAAGAAAATGGAATCAGAGAATAGACATCCATTAATAAGAGTACCTTTATTCTAAAAATATCAAGAGTCTTTGCAGGATCTTATTTTGTTTGGTCCCTTTCATGTTTGGAGTTATGGAATACTGTAAATGAGTTTCCAATCTCTGAAGAAGATATTTCGGAAATATGTACAGTTATGCACTCTCTATTACTAACTATCATTAATAAATTTTAATCATAATTTGATTTTAATTGAAGGTATATTTTAGTGCTAAAGAAATTGGTGTTATGTTTTTATAACATTGGTATTTGTATTTATATATAAATATATATGCTCTAATCTAAACTAAATCTTAATTAATTTCTTATTTTTTGTTTCAATTCAATCTATATTAACTTTATTCGTAATTATCCTCTTATTTCCTGATCCAAATCCCCAAGTTTTTTATTTAATCAATCAGTTAATTTCAATCTACAGGGCGTCATAAGAGCTAAACACACACACACACACACACACACATAGTAGTTTTGTACCACGATCTGATGACGAGAACAACACCAGAGTGGTACCCCTTCTCTACATCACACCACAGGGAAAACGTTACGCCCTGGCCTATTTAATGGGGAATATACAACCTTGCACGGCGGTTTGTCGGTAATTGAGACTGGAATTTGAAAAATAACGTCTCACTTGCCGAGATCTTACCGTCACGTCAATGCGGCTTTTGCATCTCTGATAGTATGATAGGGATTTTTTTACACGTGTTGACTTTGGTAAGGGGAAATAGGAATATTTTAAAAGAATTTGCTTATATCACCAGATTTTCATCCATTCACTTGGTGAGTGGGAACTAGACAATTTCAGCAGTTTTAGACCTCAATTAGAATTAATTAAATAAAAACAATGGAATTGGATCAGGAGAGAATATTGCCCCGAAGATTTAAATAAACACACCATCAGCTTTAAACTAACAAACAAGTTTTATGAGGGAAAGTAGCGACTTTCAACTTTACAAGGTCGAGAAGTTGTCCACGACTAGTGGTTATCAGCTTTTTTACAAGAACAGAATATTCTAGATACAACTAAGTCACATAATAAAGAAATCTAGGTTTAGAATATTAAAGAACATGAGAAAACAACCTAAAATTAAACACTTTGTATATAACAGTCAGGGTGAGCATCGAACCCTCAAACCCTGAGCCTGCATCGCGTGCCCTGACCAGTCGGTCACCGAGTTCTTGGTAAACTTTCTTTATGCGGCAATATTTCAGAATGAAGTTAATATAAAGTGAATTAAGATAAAAATTAAGAAATTAATAATGAATTTATGGTGATAGTTTTAAAGTTTTTAAAAAGGAAGCTTACAGTGTTACAGGGTTTTTTTGGAAATTCCATAAAATTCTGAAAGAAAAAGTTTGGTTAAAATATTGTCAATAGTTTAGTAATTTTTTGAAATGAAATTGAGAAAAAATGAATTTTAATAGAGTAAAAGTGTTGTATTGGAGTAGAGTTAACATGCTGAAATTTCAGAATCTTAAAATAAAATCTCATGGATTTTAATATAATTCACTATAAATTAAAAAAATCTAAAAAACGATTACATTTTATACATTATAGAAATAGTCCAATGTTAAATGTAAAATTACACAAGTTCTTAACGTAATTTTTAAGCAGAGAAAAATAACAAGCAAAAAAAAGCTTTTTTAAAAATAGCTTTTATATAACTGATTTCATCATCCTTACTTAGGAAAAAGTAATTTTTGTGTATATATTCTATTTGAAATACTTTGGATAGAATATAATAGAAAAATTCCCTTATGTTCGTATTTCGTATTTTCATTTTTCACAAGGAGAAGAGATTGAATACTTTCATAAAGGTAAAAATTCCAATTTCATTTTCAAAAGACATTTTGAAAGATTTTTTCGACATTTTTTATACATTCTGCTTCATTATATTTATTTATCAAAAAGTAAAAAAAAAAAAAAAAAAAAAACTCTGCGCTTTTATTTCTCTCAGAGTTTGAATTTAAAACCTGCCTTTTTAAAAAAACTGCGAAACTATTATAATTAAATATCGTACATAGTAAAATAATTTTGAAATTATAATATTAGTTAATACTTCTGTGTATAGTTATAATTTTTTTCTGATTGGCTTACAATCAATATTTTTGATTGAAGATTTTTCATAATTTTTTTGAATGAAAATATATTATATACTTTTACAGAAAGATTTTTCATAAATGCCCTTATATTATTCCCTTTATTCTATTCTGCCCTCTATGTAAGTATTCTTAACTGATTATCTTTCATAAATATTCTTAAAATATGTCTTTTTGTGAATACTCTACTAAATGATATTTCAGAATTATTTTTACATCATGCCCTCTCATAAATATTTTTACTTGATGATCTTTCATGGCTATTCTTAAAATAGATCTTCTTGTGAATACTCTACTAAATGATCTTTCATGATTATTATTACATGATGCATTATTGTGTGTTTTTTGATGATTATTCGTGAGTATTCTTACAAAATATTCTTTTGCGGGCATTTTTACTTAATGATCTGTTTAGAAACATTCGAAAATATCTAGAGTTACAAATTTTTACTCTTTTCATTAAATAGTAAATGTGCATTCCATTATAATGAGAGTTAATGATTTCTCAACATTTCAAGCAAATTTCAAATTTGATTCAAAATTTCTGAAATTTGGGGGTTTTAGAGAGAGATCTTGCTTTAAACATCAATTAATACATCTTTAGTAATATTTAGGAGTTTTGGATCATCATATATGTTAAAAACAGAATATGATCCAGAACGTATATCAACCAAGTATATATTCCTTCTCAAGAAACCAGAACTTGTATTTGGTTGATTTGTACTTGGTATTAAAGGAAGCAAGAATGTGTCAAACTCGTGGTTTGTTTATAAAGATACATTTACTTTTTGTCCGTTCAGGCAAAAACTTTCTCAGTTGTATTATGGTTAAATTATTTCTAGAGTTATCTTATCTGTAGAATTCTTACAGTTTCAAACATCCTTTAATTTTTCAATAACAATAAAACACAAATAAGGCAAAAAATATGAATGAGTTTGAGTTGTAAAATGTGTATGTGTATAGAAATGCGTAATCCAATGCTACACATTTTAACTGAGAGTAATTGAGGGTAAACAAAGGGCTGAAATTATTATATAT
>JAPMOQ010050474.1:1103250-1134416 GCA_026543055.1 Argiope trifasciata
GGCCTTTCTATACGATTAATTCAGTGTACAATTTTTAATTAATGGTATAGAAAGGCCTGAGGTTAGTGTACATAAATGCATAATTCAGTCTATACATTTTATTGAAAGTAATTGGTGGTAAAGGGCTGAGATAACTGTATAGAAATGCTGAATTCAATTCTATACTTTTTAACTGATGGTTAAAAAAGGCCCGGGTTAGTGCTTAGAAATGCATGATTCAGTGCTATGCTTTTTAACTGATGACAAACAAAGAGATGCGGTTAGTACACGGTTAGTACATAGAAATATATAACACAGTTCAATACAATTTACCTAATGGTAATAAATTTTAACTGATGGTAAGCAAAGGGTTAACGTTAATTTATAGATTTATAATTTCTAAACATTAATTTTTCATATATTTAGCTTAATATATTTTTAAACTTCAAAAGCTCATTTAAAGAAATAAGAAACTGCATTAATTATAAGGAGGATGGAAGGGAAAATATTCAATTGTATTTAAACATTCATTTAAAAAAATACAGTTTAAAAATGCTAATTTTTTAGATAAGAAACCAATGATTAAATTTTTAAATGCAATGGTTTTGAAATTTCCAGTAATCTTTTCAATAATCTATTAAGTGAACATTTTATCGCAATTCATAATTTACCAATTAATGTAAAGTAATGTATTAAAGCATTTGATAATTCCAGTAAAATAAAAAGTTGCGTAAAACAACAATCAGCTTGTTAAAATAAGATCCGGAATAAAGTTAAAAAAATTATTGTATAAAAATGTATAATCCAATGCTATATATTTTTCGTATATGTACCAAAAAGTATTTTTAAACTTCAGAAGCTTCATTAAGCAAATAGAAGCAACATTTTAAATATAACGAAGATGGATGACAAAGTATTTAACAGCAATTAAACATATGTTACAAAACACTGTTAAAAAGAATAGTTAATTTTTGAAATAACGTACAAGTATTAAAATTTTTGAAAAAAATCTTTTAGAAAATGATAGACTAATTATTAATTTTAATAATAATTAATAATAGTAAATCAAATAAATATTAATTTTATAATAATTAATAATTATAAATAGAATTACTGGTAATAATCGGATAATTAAGAATTCTATCCTTATTCATAGCCTATCTTAATATAAAGTAATGCTTCAGAAATATTTCATAATTTTAATAAGAGAACTTGCTTGGTGAGAGAACAATCTAGGATTTAAAATAAACCTTAGAAATAAATGTCTTCCATAAAATTTTAGTTTGTAATGACTGAATTTAAATAACAAAATGCTTATCAAACAAAGAAAGTAAATTGTTGCACAATCGTTTCTCCAAGGAGACTTTTACTTCTTTCAATGTATTATAGCCCCTAAACCTTTTTTAACGATCACTGATAACTGCTTTCCTGATAGTTACTGCAAAAAACCAAAATTTATTTTATGGTATCAGTTTTATTCCCAACTGTATTTCTTTCAAGTGTTATATTTTTTAAGAATTTTGTCTCGACTATTTTCTTTCTCTCGATTTTATGTCTTAACAGCTGAATGACTGTTAAGCTTTCTACAATAATCCAGGAAAATGTTATTCAAAACCAAAAAAAATATGAATGTAAAATTTTAGATTAAAGTTTTATTTCTATTAGAAATTTGAAAAACTATAGACTCATTGTTTTGAAAAGCAGAAAAGAGACTATTATAAATTTATTGTTTTTAGAACTAATTTTTATGGAGTTAAAGGTTTGTAATAAATTTTATATTTCTTTAAGGTATTTAAAACTTTAAAGGATTTAACAATACCAAATCAATAAGTCATATCACTGATTCTCCGACCCGTTCAAAGACACGCAGATAATAAATACTGAATGACCGGACTACAGCAATAGCAACACTGATGAGAATCGTGGTCGAGGCCTAATAATCTGGCCCGCCATAGTACATCGTTTTCGTAAGGAAGTACATCCCTTCATTGATGGGAGAAGCCAGACCACCACCTTTTTGCGTACCTTCCAACTACCATACATAAAGTCTATCAACATCATTTCGAGTTGCCATCATGGGGGCAAGGATATCAATTCAATTAGCAAGGCAGTAATATTAAGTTTAACAGACTGAAAATCTGTCTTTGGGATATATTGACCAAAATGTAATAAACACCAATCTTTCATATAAAATCCATGTGCTAAATTTTACTCTTCGATTTAACTATTTCTTTGAGTAGTTTTATTATTAGGTGGGCTTACTTCCGAATATTCTATTCGGATATAATTAAGCATGAAGTAAAGAAAGTCATTGAAGTAGCAGAATTTTTCTATGTTTAGAACACTTTCTCTTGATATTTTTTGGGGGAGAAAGAAAGTAAAAATGGCAGATCTAGGACACTAAGAATTCGAAATGTGACCGCTAATATGAATCAGATTACCATAGTCCTTCCGTAAAAAAACTAACAGCTTTTCGGAAAAAGATCTTATCGCCTTTTTTATTTAATTCCTGCTATTAAATCACACACTCCCTATAGATACATATTTATATATCTTGTAAAAAATTTTCAATTATGAATAAAATAATTTTTATTCATCCACTCAAGTTCAGATGCATTTTTTAAACTTTACGTGGATGACAGTGATGTTACTGCAGTATTTGTTTTTCAAATATTGATTCATTAATTAATAAATTTTATTAATGTTTACTACTTATAATAGTTTTAACAGTTGGTAATGAAAACTGAAAACAACAGGCTGTAGCTCAATCTGTAAAATGCAAAGATTTTAATATTTCTCACGTGAAGGAGTAGAATTCGGGTTCAATTCTTGTGAAAATCAATCACTTTTTTGATAAATTAATTAATTTTATATGGGAGAAAAAAATTTCTCTTACATAAAATATTTAGCAGAATATAAATTTAGGAATAAATAGCATCAGCGGGAAGCGAGTAGATTGCCGGAAAAAAGTTATTTTGGCATATAGCATTATGACTCTGTCATATATTTATATCAATTGTAATTATTCAATAAAAAGTAAAACACTGTTTCTTTATAATTAATGGAAATTTCTTATTGTAAATTATGGCTTCAAGGAATCATCGCGAATACTTTTCTGCCATTAGAAATATAATATTTAAGCCATTGTCTTTCTGGTCAATGTCCTTTGTCTAAAGTACTAGGACATTTGGAATACATTTTAAAAAATAGGGGAAAAGGGATAACATTTATTTATTTGAATTTAAATTTTAAAATAAAAATACAATTAGGAGTTTATGTAAGATATTAGAAAAATAAATACTTGCTTCAAATAATAAAAAACAGTTTTAAAAAGTATGAAAATGAATAATAAAATAATTATCCTTGAAGTATTGTAAAATGTGCTTTTTTATTTTAATTGTTAAGTAACTTTAAGTCTTTGCTTGTAATTTATCACAAAAATGTTATTAATTTTGATCAGATTTCTTTCTTTAGACTGCTTTTAGATAGTTAATGTCATACCTGTTAGTGCCGTTGTTATCAACTCAAAAGCATTAAGCAAATTCAATTCATTTCTTAATTTCTGTGCATTAACTACTTTCTATGAATTTCTTAACTTCTATGAATTGATAATTTAATTAATATTTTCACTTTGAAAGTTTAAAAAATTATTTTCTTCTTTTCAAATAATAAGTATGCTAATTTTTTTTGGTTGAATTTGGTTAAATCTGTTTGAAAAAGAATAAGTTGTTGCTTATCTGCCTTGTATTGAAAACGAATTCAACCCAAAGCAAGAGACTGGGGGAAGACGGATACAATTGCTACTGAGAGTAAATAACCTTTAGCACCCGATAGAAGTCTGACTTTATCTTATTTGAAGATGAGACTCACACACTCTCTTGCACAACCCCTTTTCACATGAGATCTCTTTCACACACTTCACAGACAGATCACAGGGTAGAAAACAACCGAACCAGGACTAGAACCGGGACGTTCAGATCAAGGGTAAGAGGCGCTATCCCTAAACTAATGCGTATTTAACATACAAGTATATTTGTTTATTTACGAGCATGAATAACTATACCGATCTTTATCAACGTGAAAACATCTTTTTCAGCCAGTGTTCTGGCACAGAGGGTACCATGCCTTCCCCATGATTTGGGCGTCTCGGGTTCGGGTTCCGATTCGGGCATGGTTGTTATTCTGTGCTCTATCTGTAAGTAGCGGGAATGTGCCTCTTTCTAAAAATGGGTTGTGCAAGCGAATGTGGGGCATGAAGTATTTAAGTGGTACTCTTTGTCCTAGCTGGCGCTACTGAAAAAACAAGGGATGCTAATTTAGGCTTAAATCACTAAAAGCTTTCTGTCAGAGTAGTGGTAAAGTACCATAAGTAACAACAACACACCTTCTTCAAGAGAACTCAGTGTAACAAGTAAAAAAAATTGCAAGTTCTTATGATAGTTCATTAAGATATACCATAGTATGAATTCCCTTGTTTTCTGGCAATTTAATATAAATGCTGAGATTTTTTTGAACATCCTTATTATGGAAATGATTGGAATCAAACATACATACCCTCACATACTTTCAATCCAAATGTTCCGAAGTGACTATTTCAGGAATGTCCCTTAAAATATGTACCTTTAATATAAACTCTGAACTGAAAATACTCTGGTTAATAAAAGAGGATTGTTGGTCATCGGGGCCATGAATGCCAGCGTTCCACGAGTATAGGGGAATGGATTGATTTATATTAGCCGATAAAGAGAGCTTGGCACCCTTCTATGACCGGTGAAGCTTGAGATCAGAGAAATACCCTTCGAATTAATGATCTAATGCACGCAACGGCGAGTAAAACGGTACAGATTAAATTGCATAGCTCTTTCTTGTCGTTAGAGCGGAATGAGCATTTAGCTGTTTATTCGTACCATAGAAATGAATTAAATTCTCTAATGCATATAGTACTTTAAGACAATGATTTTCATAGCCCAATCAAGTGAAGAAAATAAACTGAGAAATGTAGAACTTTGATGTAATTTTTTTAAATTATCGGATACGATGACAAACGGGATCTTTTTTAGAAGTCTAAACTATTTCAAATTATATTTGAAATGATTTATCATGATGTTGCTAGATTCTTAACTTCATTGAAAAATTTAATAGGGCCTGTAATAGGAGTCAAAAGTAACTGACTCCTTTGTTCTTATTACCACACAGTATTTTGTCTCCCCAAATACAACCACCTCCTGAGCATCTTCAAGTTGTTCTTTCAGTAGTATGTTTGCAAAAATGTATATATGATCACGTGCGTACAAATGAATTATTATTTTTCAAACTTTTTGTTGTTATTAATGGATTTATTGATAACATGTTTCTGAAACTACTTTTAACTTCGATCATTCAAATAGAAAAAAGAAATATTCTTAAAATAATATTTTAAAATGTTTTATTCTTCATTTATGAAGTTAAATCATAACAGTTATTTACATAAGCATAATTCAATACTATCCAAAGAAAGTAGATACTCATTAAAATATTATTTAGGTTTTTCTTATAACATCTTATCAGCATTTAACATTTTTAATATTAATGTTTTAAGTATTTTTAGTAAATTAATTTTCAGAATTATTTTTTAATGATTTTGATTTGCAGAATATATTGTGTTTCCAAAATAAATTCCAATGCTGTTTACAAAAAAAAAAAAAAAAAAAACATAATACTAATAATAGAGTCATTTTGCCCATGTCTCTGAACGCGTCAGGAAATTCATGTATACAGTTACTAGTTAAATGGAATTAACAAGATTTGTTATTTAAACCATTTTACTTACTCATGTATAAAGAGAAACTAGTGTACTGATTAAAAAAATAAGCACTCGAGATTTTGACGAATCTCTGTGCTTTAAATCTTTAAAGACAAGAGACCAATTCACCCATTTGTACGACTGACGAAGACAGAATTATGGAGAAAAAAAAATGTTTTAGCTTTTTATTAAATATATAATATGCACATAATGGCTCAAAAGCCGTTTATGTACATATTACCTATTTAATCTGTAGATTAACTGATTTCTCCTCTGTAAATATGCGGAATCGAGAGTTTTCCGTATTTTAACTAGTTAATAGTCACATTAGTGGCTTCAGTACCGTTAAAGAGATTGCTTCTCTCATTTATTTTCCCAACTACTTCCCGTCCAAGATTTTAGAAAACATGACTCCAAATTTATATGCACCAAAAATAGGTACTCTTGTGTCAAAAATCAATTGCCATGTGGCTCAAAGTATTACCATTCTTTAGATTGCACTAATGAGCAAACATACCTTTATCATAGTTTTCGCAAATTCATTTCATTAATTGTAATAATATATAAAATTATCATAATGGTACTATAATAAATTATAAGGGTTTCTTGCATTATAGTTTTTTAATTGATTCTATCATTATTGTTGTTTGTTATTGTTTCTATCATTATTAACGTAATTCCTCAGAGGTTGAAAAATAAATAAAAGACTTTATGTCACTTTATTTAATTGCAATAATATAAAAATTTAATTTTTTCCTTCCCTCCTTTATTATTTCCTTAATTGCAATATATTTCTTAATTGCAATAAATAAAACTATTTGACTCTTCCTACCGAATTTTTCCAATTGATTGATTCGACTGTGTTGATTGTTCGACTGTCTTAAATTGATAACACAGAATGAGCAATATTACATTTAAGCGTACTGACACGTAGCTGTTATCCTAACCAAGATCTTATTCCCTTTTAACTTGTACCTATTGCTAGTATTGTGCAGTTTAACAAGTGTCTAGTACAAATTATCTAAGTAATTAGCAGATTAATCTGGTCACTCAAGATATAAATAAGTTTTCCTCACTTCAAAGGATAACCATAGTTTATTTGCACGTTAGTTAGCGAATCTACAGATTAACTAATTTCTGCCCTTTAGTAATAACATATATAAATAAAATTTGATATATGATCTGACACCAGATTGAATATCTGGAGAACTAACCAATCTATTGGCTTATACAATGTGATATCTAAAATGCACAGACACTTACATGAATGAAATTCCGTCTCCATTTTTATTTACTTGTGTAAACAATCAAATTGTATTAGAGAAATTCAAGATTAGAGAAGAAAATAAAAAAACTCTGGAGCATAGAACTATGATTAAAATTTTAATTAAATTCTTGAATACGATGACAAATTGAGGACAGCTTAAACACCTCAAACAGTTTTAAAATTGTATTTGAATTGAGTTGTATTGTTACATTTAGTTTCTATATTTCACTGAAGAAATTTAATTTTAAAGGAGAAAGCAAGATATATTGTTGAAATGATTTTACTTACTCGCATATGAAGAAACAGTTTTGCAATGGATGAAAGCATTGATATTCGGATTTTGAAGAATCTCCATTTTTCAAATATCCCTCAGTAAGAAAACATAATCTATCTATCAATTCATATATTGCTACGAACCTGTGATTTTGCTTTCCCCCGCTGATACTGTCATCGTAAGGAAGACAGATTGACAGTAATATGTATTGAATAGTGAATGGGTGTGACGTCAAAGGTCCCAAGGCTTGGCGACAAACTTGGCAATCATTTGGCGACTTGGCAAAAAATTTGGCGACAAAATGGAAAGTACCTGAAATATCGAGAATTTTTCCAATCCTTCCACTAGTAGCCGAGATCCAGCTAGAATGCTCCTGATTGGTTCAGAAGATGTTAGCCTCGCCTACCGCGGGTATATATAAGGCAGGAGGCTGCGGGGAGTCAGACAATCCAAAAAGCGTTTGATAGAGTTTGGCAATACGGTCACCTTTATAAATTAATTAATTACAATATCCCTAATTATCTTATCCAAAATATTAAATCCTACCTTTTTGACAGAAAATTTAAAGTTCGCATTAAAAATGTTTACTCCTCCGAAAAAAATGTATATGCAGGAGTACCGCAAGGCTCAAAAATTGGTCCAATATTATTCTCAATTTTTATCAATGACATACCAAAGCAGTTTAATACTATGTTAAGTATTTTTGCTGATGATACTGCTATTATAGCTAGAAATAAAAACCCAATTACGTTCGGCTTGCACTTAACAGACACCTTAAAAAATTTGAAGGTTGGTTCATAAAATGGAAAATCGCGGTTAATATAACGAAAACGGAAGCAATCACATTTCATAACTCCAATAATATTAACTTGTACCCTCCCCCCATTAAATTTAACGATAAAACTATCCCGTGGTCTCAGAGCTGTAAATACCTCTGTGTAATATTAGACAAAAGAATGACTTGGAAACCCCATTTCTTATATATTAAAAGCAAGTTCCGAGATCTAGTCCGCAAATTTTATCCCCTCATATCAAGGAACTCTAAAATGACTAGGGAAAACAAGTTGCTTATTTACACAGCCGACTTGCGTCCAGTATTAACCTATGCCTGCCCAGTATGGGGATACGCTGCCAAGAGCAATTTTAAACTTATTGAACAATAACAAAACCGACCATAAAAATAATTTGTAAAGCTCCCAGCTATTTCTCTAACACAGAAATCCACAAAGCAATTGTCTACCCCCCACTTAAAAAGTTCATTCAGAAACTCTCAACTAACTTTTATAACAATCTAAACAATATCGAGAATGAAGCAATTAAAGCCATCCCTGCATATAACCCTAATCCTAAAATTAAACGACCCAGGAACGTACTCCTTTAATCTCCTTTTACTAAATAACACCTAACTGATACCTAATAATGTAATTGATAACTAAATTTTGACGGACACAATGTTAAACTCCCCCGCAAAGATAAAAATATCACTAAGTCCCATGTTCCTTTCGGCAGCATACCCCCGCACCTACACAACACGCAACAGCCAATAGCAAAGTGACTTCCAATCTAACAACCAAGAGCAACGCTAGCTTCACCGCACTTGTTCTACCTCTCACTTTAACTCAACAGCTCATGTTGAATTACTAAAAGCCATAGTTGTACAGTCATTTTCTATAAGGGGATAGTCCTACTCCAAGGACGGGAGCCCCGATAAGCATGTCATCGCAGTCGCAGGGGAGTCAGTCAATAGAGGAGTCGGAAGAAGTCGAAGTTGAGCAGCGGAGAAAAAGAAAAGGAGACCGGAAGAAGAGACAGAAGAATAGTTCAGCCTGTTCTGTAGAGACCAACGTGGTGTAAAGTGAATCCCTTAAAGATTCCCTCTCCGGCTGAATCCTGTCTGGCCACTCTCTGAGCTGTGGACATTGTCACTACGGAATTTCTGCCTGTGGACTATTATTTGTAGTGTGCTGTCCTATGTGTACGTCTCAGCTGTAAATAGTTGTCTCCTGTACATAGATGTGTTGTAAATATTTGTCGTCTGTGTGCTGTCCTGTCCTCGTCCTATAAATAAACGCCTGTGTTGTGTCTTTTACTAAAGGACTGATCATTTTGTGTGTCATCATCATCTAACACCATACACACCCACTATATACGAAAAAAAAACGAACTCGATGGATTTTAGGATACAGGAAATCCGTAACAATATCAATTCATATGACTGACGAAAAAAAAAAACGGTCTACGAGTAGCTCATCTTCTCCATGACCTGTGCATCCGAGTTCGGGTATGGTTGTTCTTTATCCAGTTTCTTAACTGTGAGTTTTATGAAAGAGATCTCCTATAAAGAGGGGTGTGTGAAAGCAAATGTGTGAGTTCCATCTTAATATGAGCTAGAAGTCAGATTTCCGCCCTCGACGGTTCAGTGGCCTTTGTCTTCAGAAACTACAGCCCAAAACATTGTATAAAATTGCTGACTTCCTCAACGGATTTGTCTATGACAAGTGTCATAAATAACAAAGAAAGGATGCATAGGTAAAATTTATTATAAGTTCTGACACGAGATCTGCTCTAGTCTGCAAATAGTTTTCTTGTAGACCCATTGGTATGGATGAATGCAATATCTAAAATGCAAAAAAAGTACATAAAGGAAAAATAATACCTTGCCTATATTTATTTGGGTAAATAATTTAATTTAGTTAGTCGAATGCAAATAATTAATGCATTCTTTTATTATATTTGAATCTAGCATAATAAAGATATCATAATTCTGAGTAATGGGATACAATTTTGAAATATTTTTTTATTAATAAGTACTGAGGAAGGGGAATAAATGTGAAATTATTATTAAATTTGACAACGATAAAGAAAATATATCTATTTTATTCTTATATATTATTTTTTATCTGCCCTTGGAAAACTGTGGAAAGAAAAAGGGACTAAAAATCAAAATTATTGTAAAAAAATGTCATATTAAAAAATAAAGTTAATGGTGATGTGTATCTATTTTGCCCTAAAAAATGCATTTATTATTTTCAACAGAATTATAAGGTTTTAAAAAGTTATTTTTGTTATATTTTATACAACTGAAGTAATTATTATCTGGTATATAATTATATACATTTAAAATAGAAGAATTATATAGTTAAGTAGTTTTGTATATAAACATTATATATATATATATATATATATGTGTGTGTGTGTGTGTGTGTGTGTGTGTGTGTGTGTGTGTGTGTGTGCGAGCGTAGACGTGTCTATATTATTATTTACTCTACCGACATAACTAATATAATTTGATTGCATATTTTCTTTCCAGAAATTCAACTCATATTTCAAATACTTATCAAGAGAAAAGTATACATCAATTTGAGATATTAAACATTCATTTAAACGAAAGCTAATATTATTTTATAAGGAAGCTATACGTCTTAATCTATTAAAATAGTAGAATGAGAATATCTTAGTTTAAAAATACAATGAAAGGGAAAAGTATGGCTTCATAATCCCATGAATGAATCTCTTTCCCAAAGTAGTTTTTACTGATTTCGTCAGTTATTCCAAAATCTCGTCCATTTCTCATTTGGAGATAATTATTCTTTCCTGGCGTATAGAAAATAAAAGTTTCATAAATCATTATATACATTTATACTTCATCAACACTTGCATAAAATTCATCCGCTTATAAAACTTTTATTTTGAATAACATGATAAAGCTCTGAGCTTATGAGGATTTGGAGCTTTGAAATATTTTGACAGTTGACTTATTTATGTGGCTCTTAGTATGTAAATCCGTAACTCCAAACATAAATATTTCTCTTAGAAATTGGACAGAGATCAGAATTTATCGATTTTAATTTCTTTTCTTATTTTCAATAATTAAGTATTTATACTTTTGTAACGATACTTGAGAGGCATAGAAAATACTATATTTACAGTAATTCTCTGTAACAATAATTATTTTTTAAATCGCAATTCCTTATTCTAATTGGTAACAATTTCAAATTTTAAAAAGTTTTAAAAAGTATTTTGTTGCAAATCAATAAGCCATCTAAAATTCAAAAATAAAACCCTAATTACCAGCAGTTGTGCAGAATTTAATTATGAAGAGCTTAAAAGGAACCAAATTATTGACAAGTGCAAACCTTAGCAATGAGAAAGAGAAATCGGCCGAAAGTGCTTATTTAAATCACTTATGAGAATTTTAACCTTTCTGCCGTCTTCTTCTGTTTGCCTAAATTTCTGTTTTTACTCCTTATTTCTGTTTTTACTTCTGTTTGTCGCCTTATTAAAGCAAAAAAAAAAAAAAAACCCCTCAAGCAGATAAACAATTACAAAGCAGTTTCAATGTTTAAAAATGTAGAACAACGCTTGAAGCTCGTTACGGCCGCACTGCCGAAATCTCCCTTGATCTCGCTAGATGCATTATGGAGGACGAAGTGGTTAATCCTTGTATTTCCTAATTAAACATGAATAAGGCTATTATGTTTGGACCATCAGAATAGAATATATTCATAGAATTACCTGTAGGATAACTAATAATTAGACGACTTAATGTAAATATCAGAAATACAATGCATTGAAGATTGATTTAAAAGAGTGAATTTAGACATTAAGGTAATAAAAATCTGCCATTGAACATGGTTTTGTAAAATCAAGTTTTAACTTAGAAATCGGGAAGTTACCATCTTAGTGTGTGAGCAAAAAATCAATAATCTAAAAATTGTCACTTTTCGACTGCATGATCTAAGGTGCCGCGTTCAACTCTAGAAATGGATGAGAAATGTCTGAATTTGTGTACATGAATACCATTGCATAGAGGACGACTAAGAATAAAAAGGTTATCTTTCAGATTCTAAATTAATAATCGTACTGATACTGTTTGCTAATTCGAATTAGAATACCATCAAATATCTTCACAATCACCTCGAATGGGCATATGAATGGATTCCCAAATGATGACTTCCAAAGGATTAGGTCTTGAAAAGCCTGTTTGTCAGTATGCAAATATTTCTATGCACTGTTTATGATGTGTTATCATGTGTGTAGTAACTGTATGTAAGACTCCTGATCTTCTGAAGCCAGAAGTCTGACTTCTAGCCCGTATGAAGATGCCTCTCATGCATTCACTTGCCCAATCCATTTTTACAGGGGGACTCTTTCACATATCTCACAGATAGAATACAGACTGGAGATAAACCACTCTCGAACCAGGGACGCCCAGATCATGTGAAAGATACGCTACCCCTTTGTCAGGACTATGCTCAGTTCATTCCCGAATTCAGGAACCCTTCGTGATTTTACGGATACATTAGGAAGCATTTATTTTGTCAATAAAAGAGGACGAAAGTAAAGATGAATCTAGGAGATGTTCACATTTAGCAAATGGGTGGATTCAGAGTATTCATGCAATTAGGAGGAATAATCGTTTATCTTATAAGGTGTAATATTCACTTAGTGAAGAGTAAACGTCGAAATGTTAACGTGTTAGTATTGGAATCAAACGTGTCAAACATGTTAGTATTATTATCTAGAAATGAGCAGTAAACCATGGTATGTATACTAGGTTAGGGATTTTACATCGCATAAAAGATTTACTGGTATAAAAACCACATGTTCTGCTGCATTTTATCAAGCACACTCTATTTATGTACCATCACGCACGGCAATTTTTCAAAAAATGCCGGTGATCCTTGATGAATGAACCATTTGTCCTGACATACTTTTTGTTAATGATTTAAGTACCATCTAATACCATATAAATTTTTGCTATCAAATGCAAATATTTTGGATAATCCGATTACGTGATTAAACTTTCCAACTAGAAATTTCCATAGTAAATTTTTGTTTTCATTGACAGATATTATCACCGTCCTCCTCCTGTTGTCACATCAAGGAGATAGCTTATATATAGTAATATACTTATATGTAAACTTACATGTTAACAAAAAAAGGCATGCTTTAGAAAAGTTTGTTATTTTTTATATGTGATATTTTATTACTGTGTTACATTATAATTTTTAATAATATAGTTGTTTTATGCTTGCAGTTAAATTTCTTTCAAATAACTCGTTCTTTTAAAATTATCTATATTTACATCAATTTTCAAAATATTTTATAATTTGTTAGGTGACAACATTCATTAGTGTTTAAATCATTGAAAAAATGTGACATTTTTTCCTATTAATTTTAAAGGGATTCTGGATAAAAGTAAAAATAATTTTACGAGTTTTGCGAATTTACGAATAATTTTACGAATATATGATGAATATTTAATGAGTTGTCTCCTTATAACACCAAAAAAAATTATATTCTAATAAATATTTATCGTGCTAGTTAAAAACCTCCATTTGTATACAACTTCTGTAAAGCAAATTTAACAGTAAAGAAATGTGGTGCATAAATTTTTGTAACAAATATTTACTTATTTATAAGAAATCTAAGGCGTTTCACAGAAAATTTTAAAAGCTATGACTGCCTTATCTTCTCTTTTATGTTTAGATACATATACATTTTACCCCCCAATTTTAAAATTGGGAAAATAATGCCAAAATTAAAATAGAAAAAAAAGTCATATTATATATAAAATATAAAGATTTTTTTTCTAAATTATAATTAAATTTTTAGAAAAAAAGCAAGATATTCAAAAAGGGATTAAATAATTATTTTATTTTAAAATAAAAAAATAGCATATGATCATTTTATTTGGAACCAATAACATGTCTGAAATGTAATATTTATTAAAATTTCAGCTAATTATAATCTAAAAGACATGCAGATACAAAATCATTACTCTATAACACAAATTACACACAATATACTGAATAAAATACTTTTTAAAAACCATTTTCTAATTTTTATTTTAATTCATAATTATCGTTTACAAAAATTTGTGATCAATTTTTTCACAATCAATAACAGATGGCGCCATTTATGCAGAATCTAATTTTGATTGTTATTCCATTAATATATAATTAAGTTCTGAAAATTTGAAACAAATTAATGTCATAAAAACAAATTAATACAATTTAAAAACTCTACACATCAGAAATTATTGAAAATTTATGGCTAAAATTCATTTTTACAATCATGAAACTTATTAAGTAAAGGTTCATGAATCAGAAAAAAATTTTTAGACAAATAAATCAAAAATATATTTAAAAACCGAATGTATTTTTTGTAATGCGTAAGAACATAGAATATTCGGTTATCTAGAATAGATAGCCACATATTTCTCAAAATGTCTAGAATTTTTATATTTGTTAATCATAAGTAAAATGTTAAAATCAAAAACATTCATTCGAATGTTCCTTTTAGAATTACTTTTAATGTTTCTGTAGAGAGATTATTTCTCAAATACTATCTGTAAATTTAAACAATAATTTTTTTTAATATTATTTATGGTATAACCAAATTTTTTACTTCGTATAATTCATTTGTTGTTTTTGACCCGCTGATAACTAGAAATTTCTTCAAGTGTATTCTTATAGCTAAAATATTTATTTATTGATATTTTATATAAATTGAAAAGCTTTTGAAAACTGTTTTATGTTATCATCCACTTTTTATGATAATTTATCGTTTTTTTTCGTTTTAGGTACTTATATTTGATAAAAGCAGAATATCCTCAGTAAAATTTCTTCAACAACTCTAAGTTTTCAACAAAAAAGTCTTTAGTGAGCCATAAAAATGGATTTTACGTAGTTTACTGTTTTATAAACAGATCTATAAATAATGGCTATAAAATTAATGGAGACACTAAGCTGATCAAAAACGCATTTCCCCCATAAGATGATCTTATACATATCACAGCCATTAATCACAACAGAGAAGGGTGTATATCTTTTATACCCTTAAGAGAATAAGAAAAGTAGAAAAATTCAACAGTTAATATTTTACTATAATTCAACAAAATATTCAATTACCTTAGCTACACTTTTTAAAAACAATTTTCAATGTTTTTAAATATAATAATAAAAATAATCTGAAAAAAAGTTTATCCTAAGTATACTGGATGTTAAAGTTGAAGGAATTTCTGTTATGGTTCATCAAAAAATAAGTGTGAATATATCTTGTGATATTCCAATAACTCCGATGTGTAACCTCTTATGATACTCATAGTTCGCATGCTGCTGATCAACACTACATGCGCGGGAGGTGTATTTCATAAAGATATTAAGTACCCAGAAAGCCTAAACAACAAGTTGAATGTGGAGATAATCAAAATCAAGAAACTGCCAATAAAAATTCAGCAAGCTCAGAGTTGATTGAGCGACAATTTTGCAGTTCTTTCTTTGAGTAATATTGTTAGCCGGTGTCCTGGCTTAAAGATATCACATCCTGGTTTTCTACCCTGTGTTCTGGGAAATATGTGACACAGTCTCCCTGTAAAAAGGGATTGTGCAAGCGATTGTGTATCATCTTCGTATGAACTGTAGTCAGACTTCTCCCCTCTATTGCTCAGGGGTGAGGAACTTAAGTTAAATCGGAGTTCAATCCAAGGGGAATATTTAGCAGAAAAAACAACAAAAAGCTAAGAAGAGCGAACAGTAACAACGAGAGAACAGTGCTTCCTTGCACCAGTTTCATAACAATTTCCAAGTTGAAGTGTTTACAATAACAGCAGAACAGCTACAGTGTTCTTCACTCACATTGCAAACATACATGTGGTTTAGAGCATACAGTGCCATCTATGTTCTGTATTAACTAATATTTACTACACGAATAACTATAAAAAATAATAAATACAAACATAATAATCTAGTTAAAACAAAATTTATAAATAATAAAATCACATGAACAAGTATCTTACTTCAGCAATTGCTATTCTCGAATCTTACCGAAAAAAATAATAATCCTTTATAATTTTTTTTTCAAAATTGTGGAATAGCTTAATTAGCAGCGACATGTTGTTCATTTTAACAAAGGAAAAGATTTATATTTCGTACGTTTTTAGGAAGAAAAAATAATTTAATTTGCTATTTCAAATATGAATTTAACTAAGTTAAAGTTCAGTAAAACACAATTTTTTTTTCCAAATTACAAAATTTGCTGGATAAGTTATTATTAAAAAAAATATGAGAGGGATGAAAGAAAACTAAAATTATTTTAGCTTTTTAATGTATGGAAAATCATTATGTAATGGATGGAAAGCTACATTACAGCAATGGCAGTTTTTGACAGCCATTGGATCCAATTCTTGAATTCGCAATTAATTTCCAGAAGTATTATGTCTTTGATATTTTGAATGAATTCGAGATGTAGACATAATAAAAAACTTTGTTAAATAAAAGACTTTTAAAGACAAATGAAGCTACTTCAACAATAAAAGTTTGGACTAAATTCTTATTGAATAAAATAAATACGATCATTTCCCCTCACTATATCTCAAACACATCATGATTGATTAAATCATTAAAAGGAAAATAATTTTTCATAAATAATATATTCTGAATACTGAAAAAAAAAAATGGTAAAAATAACCTTTTTTTGGAAAGATTAAATAAAATGAGATATGTTTGGTTTCAGAAAATAAAAGAAAACAAGCTTCTTGAATTCTTGAGAAATTAAGGCAGATTTTCTATGAAACATTATACTAAATTACAAAATCAAATATTTTTAGAAATGCATAGATTTATATATTTTTAACTAAATGATCTTAAGAAAACCATATGGACAAATAAAAAGAAAGAATGCATTCATTTTTCAGCAAAAATATGCAGCTGAATAATTGATTATTGTAAAATGCAAGTACTAGTGCGTTTGATTTTATATAGGAGCATAATTTCATTTTTTAGTGTTCATGTATTGTTTCATATAGAAAAATAATTTGATTTTTAAGCCTCCATGTATGATTTCATGTAGGAATTAAATTTCATTTTTGAGTGTTCTTGAATGATTTCATATAGGAGCATTATCTCATTTTTGCACATTTAATAAGATTTCATTTGGAGGCTTCATTTCATTTTGAGCGTTCATACCTGAATTAATAAACGAATTTAATTTCATTTATGAGTGTTTCATATACATGAGTTGCATTTTTATGCAGTTCAGTTTGTTCTAATTCAGCTTTAAATGGTTTTTGATACGAAAAATATAGGATATTCACTAATCCGGAACCAATAGTAGAATTCCAACAGCTTTGAATATTGCTAATAGCTAAAATGGTTAAAATAACGAAATGTTATTACCTATCAAAATGTTATTATCTAACAAAATAAGAAAATGTTATTATCTATCTGTTATTAAAGCCAATAAAAATACTTCTGGGAAGAAAAAAAACTGACAATCTACATTTTTACGTTACAGTTTTTTCTTATATTGATAAAATATTTTTACTCTCTAACATTTCAAAGAAAAAAAAAATTGGGATACCTCCAAAACTTTCTAATGTACATAAAGATATCACCTCTTCTTGGTAAAGATATCATCTTATCCTCCTACATACAATGGAGAAAATGGGGCAAAGACGTGAAAGCCACGATTGCTCAGAGTTTTAATTTCAGTGTCTCGCTCATTATCATTTTTAGCTTTAGAATATAATGGAGAGAATTATGCGCTCATTTTGAAAGCTTTGTTTTCGACTGATTGAAAACAAAACTTTATATAGAGCTTCAATTTTAGTTACAGGGCCCCATACTAAACTTTTTTAAATGTCACGTTGTTGCTTTTGATGGTAAAAAAGCTTATTAAATTTTCTTCGACTTCAACATTTTATTGTTATCTTCGGCACTAATATCCGTGAACGAAGCTGAGACATTCTATATAAAATTTTATAGAAATCTACAAATTTGATGTAAGAATCATACTCTAAATGAGATTAGACATCTTAACATATAGCATAATTCTAAAAAGGAAATATTCGAATTGAAGGAAGTCTGAAAAGTCAGATAGGTCAAAATGATGAATTGAATTTTTGATGATTGCTTTTGTTTCCCGTCGCATGCGCCACGTAAAAGAAAGTTAAAAGGAAAAAAACTCAATTACTCTGTAACAAACTGCCTGAATTAAGAGGCTTTGGACTTCATCATACTGACGGATTAAGACTATTTTACAGGCTATCTAAAATATATTATCTATTTAGAGAACTAAGTTTATCTGAAGTATTGGATTTTTCTATAAATTCCATACATAATTCTATCATTTGTACTCTACAACTCAATAAAAATATAAAAATTTAAAGTGCAAATCTCAGTTTTGATTTAATTCAAATCTTTCATTAACACCCTGTTATATCTTATAACACATTCAATTTTTACTAACCTTAAACTATAAGCTGTCAAATGTATTTAATAAGGTAACCAAAACATTTCTTCACGAATTGTGACAAATTCTAATCTTGAGTTAATTGTGGAACACCTTTTTTTAATGTTATTGGAAATATTGATAAATGAGAAAATTTTGTCCGCAAAGTGACAGCAATTGTGAATAATTGTTTTAACAATATACCTGATTTACAATCCATTTTTAGCTGAGATACGATGAAATTCTCTCGATTGTAGATAAGGCTGTCCATTTTCTCATTAATCCCTTCCATTGAAGAAGCAAAAGCATTTAAGTACCTAATAAACCTCGCTGAAAATACCAGTATTGGTGAAATTCCACAGTAATTATTCTCTAATCCACTGGGAACCATTTTCATGGTTTCCGAAATTTTAATTATAGAAATTTCAGCGAAAACTTCTGCTCTGAAACCAGAAAATCTCAGATTGCAATCGTTGAGCTGCGATTGCGATCTTATAGCAATTATAAATGAGTGTATGAAGTAGGAAAGTTAATTTAAAATAAGCTATTAGCAAAACCATTATTTTTTAAAAAGTTTTTTTTAATATTTGAGGGAAAAAGAATTTAATGGCAAAATTTTGTCTTCGTTTGTATCACATTGTGGATTTTGTTATTAAATTCAGATGTTCACAATAATTGTTACAGTTTTAAAAGGAAATATTTTGACCCAATATCAAGATAAGGAAAGAACTGAAAATTGTATTCTAAATAATTAAACTAATAAAGTAAATATAGTATAAGATTGAAGTAAAATTATTATTCATAAATTGCATTATATTATCTATGTTTTACTTTGACATTTCAATCCACCTGGTTTGTTTGAGTTACAAAAATTATAGATTTTAAAGTAAAGGCTAATGCAATTCCAATAGAAAATTCTAAAAAAATGACTTTTTTAATATGAATTCAAACAATACAACTAAAAAAAACTGCATATATAAACGTTTTTCTTGGAATGCAAAGACAACAACAAAATGTACAATTAGACAAATATGTTTTTTTAAAGATTGAAGTAATTATTTATTGTTGGTTCTAAACTAATATAGAATGTAAGAATAATCCTTATTAATCCACGTAGTGATGGAACTTATTTTTCCTGCTTTCATGTACAATTCAAAAGTAAGTAGTTCCTGTTTATATATGAAATTTTTAGTAGTCTTCGAGTTAAAAAAATTATATTTCTGCTGTGTCATTAAATATAAAAAACAATCAGTTCATTCATTTCAAAAGTTAATTTACATGGAAGTCATGAAATCAAAGTAAGAAGACACTTCGGAGTTTAAAGAATTCCTTCTTGTTAAAGTTTAAGAAATGTAAGGACAATCAAAATTTAAATAAATAAATATTTTCATTCAATTTCAATAAAACCTAGAAAAATGCATTGTAGTAATATCTTTAAAAATTAAAGATATTTAGCCAAATATTTATTGTGTATCAATGTAACTTTAGTTTACTGAAAGAGACAACTTATACTTAAAGTCAGATACGAAAATGCCTTGCAATTGAGTTTTGACAATATTTGGAGTTTCATGATTTCATAATGATTCAATAGATTGAGGTACAATGCAATGAGGGCATTCTCAATTCATATCTAAAATAACTCTGAATTGAAGGTAATTAATTCCATAATTACTATTATAAGAGAATTATATGTATTTCTTTAAAATACTTGGATGAAATTGAATGGCAGATAATTGTTTTATTTTCCTCCAAATTTTCTAAATGAAAGCCAATGAGTTCTGGCTAATACTGGCATACAATAAATAAAATGTTTCTTTAATTTAGGAAATTTTGTTTTATGTGATAAAATCCACCAATATAATTATTACTATTATATAAATAGTAAATTTTCTGAATTTTGAGGAAAAAAATGTGAAAGTTTGTTAAATTTTTATTATGACTATATATTTAAAGCTGCAGCTCCGGGCCCTCTCTCAAGAAAGTATACATGCGTACTGTAAGCCTTGGTTCATATGGGTTAACGTAACACTGGGTTTAGTTATATATTTAAAGAGCCATATATAGCAAACGAGTTACAGTTTGACTATTCTTGAACTAGGTATCGAGAAATTTCAAGAAGGGTATTTTCATCGGCAAAGCTTTTGGTTAAGAAGATACGATTATATTTTCCCTTGAATAATTTTGGTAATCAACTTATAAAAGGGAATAAAAAGAAGAAAGATATTGTATATGGATTATCCTCCATTCGCTATTATCTTGGAAGCATTATTATTTTCAATGTGTCCAATATCATCAGGAAAAGAGATAAGAGGCCTTATTGCAGAGAAAAATTCCAACTCACTGGAAATAGACCTAGAAAGTATGTGATGACTTTTTTAGAAAGCAGATATATACCTCTAACTTTCATAAATAAATTCTTGTTACAGCTCATTCAAATGGGTGTTTTTATAATTCCGCTCTCTAATTTCGGCACCATCTTTGTGTTAGTTCAAGCATTTTTTGCAGTGAACAAATTATATCTGAAAACTTAAAGCCCGTGAAGCCAGAGATTGGAAATTTTGAAGTAGAACAATGATACGTACATATCATCAGGGATTAGATACCCTTCTTCAATGCCTTTTGAAAATACGTTCATCAAGTTGTAGCCATTGTCGTCAACATATAGCTCAACATCATGTCATCTGTACAGTAATAAATCTCTTATGGCTTCTAAATGGGATGCCAATTTTCTCAACAATACTCTCTTATTGTAGTTGTTATTTATGACACTTTATCAACCCGCTGAAAGTTATCTGTCATCAATTGAAGCCGAAATTTACATCTCGTGTTTTTTCATTAGCACCAATTAGGGGAAAGAATACGACTTAGCTACGTCATACTTCACACTCACTTGCACATCCCTTTTTTATAAGGAGGGGGGGGGTACAATCATACACTTCACAGACCGAACACATAAGAAAAACAACCATGCCCGAACCGAGACTTGAAACCTGCAAGCCCAGATCACGGAAAAGACACGCTACCCCTATTCCAGGATGCCTGTCAATACTCTATTGTATTCCTTGAACTGATAAGTACTGTCTTAATTGTCTTCGTCTTGCTTGTTATCGAAATTACAGGAATTAAAGTAATCCTGCGTTTCATCTAATTGGAGCTCTCTTTTGGAGATTAGTAACAACAGCAGAAAATTATCTGGAGCACAGTCTAAGTCTCAATTATTTACTTAGGTTTCTAGTAAGTTTTCTCATTAAATGGATAAATCTTATTTTCAAACAATTTGACGTTTGTTACCAGTGAGATTCATCGACTTGATTTCCATGAATCCTCGAATTTTTCAGACATAAATATAAATTTTATTTGTTTATTTTTGTGCGCGTTTTATCTTTTTAAAGAAATCTTTTTTATTTCTTTTTCTTTATTTCAGAACTTTAGAAATTTTTTTCAAATGCATGCGACAATTCATTAAAATTAGGTGGGGATGAATATGTATTTTTTAACCGATTCAGTCATATCAAATGTTAACGATAATATAAACTAGGTATATAATTATAAATTTTGGAAAATTTAAGTAATTATTGATGCGTATTACACATATACTCATTTATTACATTCTTATAGTATGGTATTTTGTTTTATAGTTTTCTTTCTGTTACGTGTAAAACGTATGTATGAAAGATGTTTTTATATTTTTTATGACTTTATTATACATGACTGATTACAGCTGCGCATGATATATATACTGATTTCTAGCCTAATTGTTGTACAGAAACATTTTTATTACATTTCCACTATTTATTGCAAATTCACACTTCTGTATTTTAGCTGTTTTAGAATTTTTGTTATTTTGTCGCATAATACTTTTTTTAAAAAATTTATCTGCTGACTTTTTTCATTTATTTTACTATATAACCTCAAATTAAATTTTGATAGTTAACAATTAATAATAAAATTATGTATTGGAAAGTAAATGTTATTAATGTACCCAATAATACTGAACTAAAATATACATTTTACACTGCACATGCATTTATACTGCATAACATACATTCACATACACATTTTATACTTTACATTCATTATTATTATATTTTAACACACATTTTATGCTGCGCATTAGATTATTATTACACTTTAACATACATTTTATACTTATATTACATTATTATTAAATTTTAACATGTATTTTATACTGCTCATTAAATCGGAAAGTATTTTAATTTTTTTAGAAGAAATATTTTGTAAAATCAATTAATTGTAACTAAAGTACCGAATTGGATTTTTATGATGTGATTCTCTTCGCAATTACTTTCGTTTTAAACCAAATTATGCTAGTTGTCGTGATTCAAGACACTTTACTAGCCCACTAGCAGTTATCTACCAGCGATTTAAGCCGAATGAGCCTCTTTTGTTCTTTCTGAAGCTTCAACTAGAGGAAAAAGTACGACTTACCATCTTCATGTGTTACATTCACTTGCACAACAGTTTTTACAGAGGAGCACATTAACAAAGATAACACAGAAGAGGAACAACCATATTTGAACCTGAACTCGAAACCGAGACAGCCCGGTCACGGTGAAGATTTGGTATCTTTTATGCCAGGAAGCAGACTGCAATTACCCTAATAGCTCACATATATTATGTGATATTAAACAATACTTGCAATATCGTATAATATTATAAAATAAATAATTATATAGTATGATATTGTACAATATTGCGTAACAAATTATTTTATCCGAATAAGAATGTAGTACAAATATCGACTGTGTTGGTATTCCTTGAAACCGCCAGTGTCCAAAATTCATACTTATAGCAAGAGATCAATTATCAAGTATTTTTAGTAACATCAGTCAAAGCGTCACGCTAGTCTTAAAGTCAAAGATTTACTTGGCTGAAAAAGCATTATTTAAAATTTGCAACATTATCTTTTGTGAAATTAAGTGCATTATCTTATCTCCATTACACTTAACTTCTCCTACCATTTGCCTTTCCGCAGTTTGATAATGGCTGGAGTCTAGAATCCCAAAATCATGTAAATTAATATGCGCTCACGTAATGCACCGCTTCCGAATCTTAATGGTATAATATCTTAATCTCCGGATTTCATGAGTCTAAGAAATCAAGGATACAAAAGGAAGGAACCAAAGAGGTCTCTCAAGTCACGGAAACGATTTTCATATACATTGTGCTCGAATAATACTGTTAACAATAGAATGCAGTAACAACTAAATTTAAAGTAAATCGAATTTTGTTACAATCCTAAGTGCAACAGATTAAATGTTTAATTTTCTAACTATGCTCGTGTAAGGAAATTAATACAAATTATATTATTGATAATTTGAAATTAAGAGTCAAGTTGAGTAAATAGATATGTTAGAATAATTTGATTTTTTCAGTAATTAAAATAATTTCAGTGATTCTCTGTTGTCTTTGATTTCTAGTTAAAATTATGATAAAAGTAAGCTTGTTAGAAAATATTAAAAAAATCGCTTAAAAAATATTAGTTTCTAAAGGAATAAAATGTACAACATTATCCTTGAATATTTTTTAGATAAAGCCAAGTTTTATCATTTGTCTTGAATATGTTCTCAATTTAAAAAACTTGCATTGGTTTCTTTATGTTAAAAATATTCTTATATATAATTATTAATATTTTAAATTCAATTATTAATATTTTGAATTATATCTATAATTTATATTGTGATTTATATCTAGTTATTAACATTTTGATTTATATCTATAATTTATATTATGATTTATATCTAGTTATTAATATTTTGATTTATATCTATAATTTATATTTTGATACAGTTATTAATGTTTTGATACATTTTGATACAGTTGGGCTTTCATATACGTCGGTTGCATTCCGATAGTAACAAAATTTCTTTTATCAGGTATTTCCTTGTCGTATTCATTTATCCATGCTTTTGCCATGTTATAAGTTTGAATATGAAACTTTTAAACTATTTTGCTCATTAAATGTAGATGTAGATACTTTTAAATAAGTAATATAATTTCTAGCCGTTCTACTTATAGAAGTAAACCTTCTTATCCAAAACATGAATTTAAAATATTACTTTAACAAATTAGATACTTTGACAATGTAATTGCTGCGATAACCAGCGTAATGACCTAGGGGTAATACGTCTATGTCATGGTTCGAGTCTTTTCCCTGCTCAGATTGCTCTTTCTGACAGTGAGTTGTGGGAAAGAGACCCCTTTAAAGAGGAGATGTGCAAGCTAATGCTTGAATGTCATCTTCATTTGAGCTTCAAGTCAGACCACTGCCCTCGGGTGCTCTGCTTTCAGGAATTACTGTACAAACTCGGCTTAAATGGCTAACTTTGTCAGCTAGCTTGTTCATGACTAGTTCCATAAGTAAAAGCTATTATATATTTTATCTGTTATATATTTTATTAAATTGTTTCTTAATTACGATTAGTTCTTAACTGAAATCAGGAAATAAGAAACAAAGTATCAGTAGGGCTTGATTCTTATTAAATAAATCTTAGGAGGATCGAAAAATATAAAATCAAAGCATGATAAATATTTTCAATTATTAGGGACAGTATTTATTACGAATTATAATTAATAAGTTCAAATATTGAATAAAGCGTACTCTTTTAAAAAAAACAAAAGAGAGTAGCCAATCATTCTATTGTTTGTAACCAAACGCTCGATTTGAAATTACATACTACAAGCAATAATCGTATGCCATAAACCATTATTATATCTATGCAGTTTAACCCCTTGGTATACGAATGACTTTAGATCTAATGAAATTCTAATAGTCAATTCCGATCAGTAATATACCTAGTAATAATTGAAATTTTATGATGTGCGTTAACAAATGTTCAAATGACTCAATGATCTTTAGTCATCCTGAAGCGTGATATGGTTATAATCTAACATATAATCCTTGAAACATTAGTGACATAATTGATTATCAGATGTAACTGCGTTCGTACATGAAATGCCACTTTAATTTTAATAATAATCTTATATAATCTGTTGTTCTACAGATACCATTTGCGAGTTGCGGAGCTTTGGATATAATAAATGCACTGTTGCCAATGATACAGCTGGGTGATAGTTGAAGTCCGTGATTTGAATTGTATATGCACAGACAAGTTTTAATTGCCCTGAAACATTACAAACGAGATAAAGACAGCGTTACCACGGACAGGGTGAAGACCTTGAGCATCTCGAGAACAGAAGTTTGACTTTTAACTCAATGCAGATAACACATTTGATGGCACAACGTCTTTTTACTTGGGGGCTCTTTCATAAACCTCGCAGATAGAACAAAGGGTAGAGAACAACCATGCCCGAACCAGACTATCAGATCACGGGAATTACCACTAGGCTAGGTCATCGGCAGTATTCAGGAGTTGAGTGACTGCCTGAAAGATTCATAAATGTTCTAGTATTTAAACGGATTGTCAGAAAGTAAATGTTTAAACTTGTAATTTATCGCTTTTGTTTGTGCCAGTATTATGAAAATATTCGGTCTGATTGATTACTTGAAGATTTCTCATTTATGATGGTGATACAAGATTTTCTTAAAACTGAATTAAGAATTCGAGCTATGGCAGGTATTACAACCATTTGCTGTATTACATATATTAATCTTTTAAATTTATACTCGCATAAATAAGTTTGATGTGCATGAAAACAAAATAAGACGTAAAAATGCGGAGTATTCCTTTCAGTCAATAATATTTTGTTCCTCAATTTTTGCATTAATTATTTATATTATATTTTCCCATTCTGCTTGATTATGAGAATAACTTCTTTCATGCAAATAGACTATTGTTTGTATTTGTATTGTTATATTTTTTATAAAATAATTATTTTATTATTATTTTATAAACTATGTATTTAAGTAATCAAACACGAAAAAGAGCAACGTTTCTTTAGAGAAAAAGGCCTAAGAGCTATCGCTTATAAATTATTTATAATAGAAAAAACATATATGAATTAATGAAATATAATTGCAAAAATGCCGATAAGCGTTAAAACATTTAATTAATAAAAAAGATGTAATTTTATAATAATATCAACTTAACTTTTAATAATAATTTTAAGTAATTTTTGTTAGAAATTTACACTGATATTTGAGTGCCTGGCAACACAATCGAAAGGAAATGGTAAGAGGTATACCGCAAATGTCCAATTTTTTATACTATTATTTATTCTATTTTATTTTTTTATAGATTGTTGAATATTAGAACTGTTCTAATTATTTCTTTTATAACTTGTATATTGAATTGATTAAAAGCCAGCTGAAACAGGTTATTCTTCGAGGAAAAAAAGTTTAGTTAGAGCTAGTTAGGTTCATGAATTATTCCTAATATAAATGAACATCCGGGAATCTATAAAATATAATAGTAAAAATGCTGATAATTGATAAGATATTTATAAATAAAAAAATGACAATTCTAGAATAATATCAACTTAATTATTTGTAATAATTTTCATATTAAGTAAAATTTTTATCACTTTTTTGCACTGAATATTTAAATATCAGGCAACGGTTTTGCCATTGAATACCTAAGAATAAGAGAAAAGTGATCCACTATTGCCCAGGTTTTCATAATATTTAAAAATTATTTGAAAACATTTTTGTAAAACAAGATGTATATGCAAGTTTAAAAAAGCTTAAGCATAGCCATAGCATAAAGAAATAATTAATCAATGTTTAGATATTATATTTTTAAAAGTTTACATACATAATTTACTTTTCATCTTTTTATATTATTAAGGATGCATTCTTTAAGAAAGTATAAAAAATATATTTGAATAAAAGTGACTTTAAAAGCAATATGAATAAATCTAAATGGGATTTCTTTGAATATTTAAAAGATTTTAGTTTTGATAAACTAAACCTATTTATTGTACACATGTGTACATGAATATGCAATATGAACGTAAAAAAGGATGTACGATGCACAAAGGAAAAAGAAGATAAACGAATAGATTAAAAACATGGCATGGCACATTAATAGATTAAATAAAACAAATTTTGAAGATTTCCAGTGTCTTTTGTAAATGTATAAATTTTGAAGATTTACAGTGTCTTTTGTAAATGTATAAATTTTGAAGATTTCCAGTGTCTTTTGTAAATGTATAAATTTTGAATCATTCCAAATACGCTGAAATAAAATTTATTGACATACTTACATTTAATGTTGTTTCATTATTACATTAGAAAAACGAATGAACCTACCTTAGAAATTGCTTCATAATAAAACCAGACACTTTTGCTTCAAAATATGGACCAAAAAACGAGGATTTTTATTGAATCTTTTCTAATCACGCAAATCTTATTTTATGACTGCTTTCCATCTAACTCGTAAACAAAAGTTTATTGAAAATCTGTAATAAAGTTAATGAATACATTACCTCATTCAAGAGAATTATTATTTTTTGGAACATTGCGTATTTTCCAGAACATCCAGGCATGTTAAAAGTCCATATTTCTAAATAATTTATTCCAGAAAAATTCCGTTATAGTTGGATGTAATGTATTTTACTTCAATTTGTCTTCCTTGTTAGCTTAATTTGTTATGTTAATACATCAGTGATGTTGTCTTAGGTAGAGAAGGTGTTTAGATTATTTTGTATTTTCGTGTATGAAGCAAACAAATATCGTGAAGACATTCGATCGCAAGATATTGAAAAAACTCTGACTTAGAAAAAAATGTTTTGCATAGCAATTATTAAACATGATAAATCAAATATGTATTGAGATAGTTCGATTAATTATTAAATGTGATAATTTAACACAATGTTTATAAATTTCTACTAAATGTTGAATGAAATTTGTGAAACTGAAGTGTGTTTGTTGAAGGTGGTAATACGTATTAAATCAAAACAGACTGAATTTAAAAAATCATGTTTCCGGGCTTTAAATTACTATTTTTGATGGCCGATATAGATAGATCTATCAAATATTGAAGTTGAATTTTTGACAGCTGCAGATTTTCGAAAAAAGGAAAATTCAAAAATGTAAATAAAGCCAGAAAATGCTCAGAAGTAAAAGATGTATTCAAAACCATTAACAAAACGAAGAATAGTTTTCTCTCTAAAATGAGTACTAAAACGAAAAGCATAATCGAAAAGACGATAAAAATATGTTTATTATTTCACATTGAATTTTTATTAAAATATCACTATTTATAGTTCAAATATTCGTTATGCTTTTTCAAATGAAAAATTGTGTCGATATTGGCTTAGCATATTTCTAATAATAAAAGAAAATGGCATTTTTACGTATTAATATCTAGTTTAACATGTGAATACAGACATCAAAAATTCATGATAGGAAATTATAATGACAAACAATGAATTTTTGGCAGTTAAAAGTAATTATCAAATAAATCATTCTTTCATTTTGAAAGAAAAGAATGAAATTGATAAAAATCTATTATTAAGCATCTTTCAGAGTTTCCAAATAAGACGAGCTGATAAGAAATTAGCATGACCCAGTAAACGCGTCACATTTATAGATTGATTGTGAAAGGAATTATTTTTTTTAAATCAGCTTTATAATATGATTAACATATTTCCTTTTCAAAAATATAATTGATCATTTATCATTACAAGATGTTTTGTACTTATTGAAGAAATATCTTGAAATCAACTAATCAAAGATCTTATTACTAGGTTGATATCATACCATATAATAGCCATTCCTAAGACAGAAAAATTGCCTCTCATCTTTTAAGTGGATCTAATTGAAAATATTTTGGGCACGTTAATATCTATAATGAGTGATAACATTTGTATTCGAAACAGCCAAATACTTGTAAACAAAAGAATTAGAGTCTTATTTCAAATTGTTTAGAAATGAATCGTATAGAAAAAGGGTGATCTTTATATATTGTGCAGGATTTTAATATAATTATCAATGGAAACAAGAGTTAAAATATTATCTGATTTGCGGTTTTGGAAAATTGTATAAGGTTTTGCATTTTTCTGATGTATTTTGTTTATATCATAACCAAATTATGTAAAATAATAATTTTACATATCTTATCAATGAGAATTTTATAGTAGGAACTGCAATCACTAAAATTAATTAGGGATTGCATTATCTTGCATGTTGTTTCAATCAAAAGTTATTTTAAAGCAGAATTCAGAAGAATAGAATAAAAATAATCAGTAGATATTTAAAATATAATCAACAAATTAAAGAGCAGAACTATTTAAGTAAAATAATCAGTAAAATTTTAAACATAATCTAGACACAGGCTGTTTTTCATATAAATAGCATAGCAAAAACATATTTTACAATATATTGTGGAATTCCCTTTTTAAGACTAGAATAGAATAAAAATAACTCAGTAGATATTTAAAATATAATCAACAAAATAAAGAGCAGAACCAGTTGAGTAGAATAATCAGTAAAATTTTAAATATAATCCAGACGCAGCTAGTTTTTCATCTAAATAGCATTGCAAAAATTTATGTTTTACAGTATACTGTAGAATTTCCTTTTTAAATCTTGAAAATTCGTGAAATTTATGATAAGATTATATATAGTAGAGATTTAATTAAAGAACAAGGAAACTATCAAAACATGAATTTTACATTTGTTCTTCTAAAGTATAATAAAAACAGTTCTCAAAAGTGCGATAGAAGTAATTTAATTAAAACGTGGTATTTTTTTCTGTTGTTTTAAATTTTATAATTTTAATTTTTAAGATTTTAAATCTTATAATTTACAATTAATTGAATTAAATAAATGTTTATTATGTGTACGAAAATTTAAAATCTTTAACATGTATTATGCTTAAAAGTTGTATATAATCCTTCAATTTTATTTTTACCTTAATTTCATCTAAAATACATTTCTTGAATAAAAGTTTGATTTTTCTCTAAGCACTTGTGTTAATTTAATTGGCAAATTTTTAAAATTAAACTGTCCATGTTCTCTAAAATTATAAGTTTCAAAAAGTCCGCAGTTTTCCTGCAGTTCCGTCAACAAATATGGATTCAGGATTATAGAAGGTGGGGTAAATTCTAAGAATTTGTTTTGTATAGACTTGGACTATTATGAAATTGCTGTGAGAATGGGAGCAAAATATAATCATTGAATGAGAATGACATTTTGTAATCCTTCACCAGCCTCTTAAACATTCACTTTAAATTTATTATGTATGCACAGAATGTGAACAGTTATATAAAATTATTTTTCATAGTTATATGCTTTTCACTAAAAGATTGCGGCTTCTGAAGTATAGCCAAAAAAATCCAGTTTTTGCAATCGTATCCCTAGGGGTTGTTTAATTAAAAAAGTACATACTTGAATATTTCATGTTTAATTCAAGAAGCATTTGAAATGTAGCACTCATGCAGGAGCGATCTGTGTGTTCCAGTCTCATTAATTTAACTCATAATAAGCAACGTAAAGTACTAAAAAAATGGCGGAGTGAGGTAGCTTAATATTTCTGCTACCGAAGATGAAATTAAAGGATGGCCCTCTATAAACTGCAATAGAGTTGGGAAGTTGGGAAAAGTTCTGAAGACCATGAGTGATCATAATTTAGTAAAAGTCCTCATATTAGCGTATTGTGCTACAAATTCTGATGAAGGAAACCGATGTTGCATTTTGAATGACG
>JAPMOQ010050474.1:1134426-1156013 GCA_026543055.1 Argiope trifasciata
GTTGAACTGTGGTTCAAAATATTTTATTCTACATGTAGGAACTTTATTTGTTTGGTAGAAGACTCTAAAGAATCTTAATGCAAACTGAGTCTTTACAACTGAGCACTTTGCCATTAGATGAGAAAGCTACGATATTACTGTTCTTCCAAAAGCCTATAACGAAACAAGAACAATAATATATATCAAAATTAGTGATGTTATGTCATGTATCGAATCTACTGATATGCTTTACAAGTGGAAACGACATTTGCAAATGATTGTAAAATATGTACAAAGCAAATGTATGTTATGTAGTGTAATTCCTCAATTAAATAACATTTTAATATTATGCTAGAACTCCTAGTACCCATTACATTTTAGAGACGAAAATCTCGCAATCAGAGAACTTTGCAAAATTCAGAATTAACAGTTTGACAACATATTTTTAAAATGTTCATAAAATACAGTTTATTAAAGAAACTATGGCATAAAATTTTTGAAAATTATTCATAAAATGCTTTAGAGTCTCATAATTGAGCACAAATATTTTGTTACAGATTTTTAAATTAATATTTAATAATTTCATTCTTAATAACTAATTTTACTTCAATGCAATTCAATAAGAGTTTATTTATTTTCTTTACTTTCAGCTTGGTACAGATAATCTTTCAGTAATAGATTGTGATTTATTATCCAAATGGAGCCGGCGTCCTGGTACAGGGGTAGCATGTCTTCCCGGTAATCTGGGCGTGCTGGGTTCGAGTACCGGTTCGGACATGGTTGTTACTCTATGTTCTGTCTGTGAAGCGTGTGAATATGCCCCCTGTAAAAAGGGGTTGTGCAAGCGAATGTGTGTGCCATCTTCATTTGAGCTACAAGTCAGGCTCCTGCCCTCTGGGTGCTCAGGAGTCTTTACCCTCAGAAGCTACTGCACCCCCTTTCCATGGAAACACCGACACGACAAAAAAATCATCAATGGAAAAGTAATCGTTGATTAAACCTACAGAATACTATGCTCATGCCCATTTGTAAATCTATGATAATTAATCTGGATATAAAAATACCATCAAAACAATTTTTAAGCAATATTTTTAATTGTGTGCCTAAAAATTACTAGCAATTCTTACAAAAATTACTAGCTTCATTTTTTTCTGCTTTTACTCTATAATTTATAATTTGACATTATACATATTAAGAAATGTATTTTTTACAAACATATAATTATTTAGCTCCAATCACGCATCCATCATAAATGTAATTGAATTAATTTATTGACTAATAGCTAAATTATCAAAACATATTTAAAGATGTGTATAAAAATTGAAAAAAATTGGGAGACCAGAACACCATTAACCCTTTATTTAATGGCGGTATTTGAAGCTACCATTTAAATCTAACTTATATATCTACTATATGACTATTTTTGCTGATGGTATTATAAAGAACCCGGTGAATGTAACCGAAATGACATAAAGTTAATATAAGATAAAAGTAGGAATTAAAATATTTAATTAATAATTAAATTAATTAATATTTCTGTTAGGTAAATTTTTTTTCTTGGGTTCCCTGGGATTATTCTGCAAAAGAAACTAAACTACTGGTACAAAAATGAAGCTGAAAAATTGATGGCAACATAATTCAGTGAATAAAGGGTTAAAGGACTGAAAAGCTGATTCTAAAAATTTCAACTTGAAAAAAATAGAAAAGGCTAATTTAACAAATAAACTTGGAAACCAAACTCTATTCGAAATCACGTAAGGGACTACGTACCTAATATAGAAACCACCATTTTTTTTACATTATTAGAATCTCTATTCCTGATTTCAAAGGTTTCCAATTCATCATCAAAGCTGTGGATCATTGGTCTGGCATCCATTCAGTTTCCATCAAGAATATGCCTATTAGTTTATCTTTCACAATAAGTGGGCCTAAAAGCACTCTCTACATAGGAACACTCTAAATTGTTATGGAAGCAATATTACAGATTTGTAACAATTATTGAATTCTGGAACATCAGAAAAGTATGAAAAATCGATAATGTCAATAAGCACGACACAAATACAGTAAAAGAAAATAATACTTAATAAAGAACATGTGAACAAGTATTTGCATTTACACTTAAAACTAATCATAGATTTCCTAATGAAATATCAAGAAATAATAACAATGCAGCATGTATTAGACATTTATTTCAAATAATCTTATGATTAACACATTTTTTTACAGAATACTTCTAAAATTTTGAATAGACCTTTGAAATCAGTTTAAAGCAATTGCATTATATACTATTAAAATTGCATTAGTATTAGATATTAGGGTACAAATCTGCTACTAGTTTCCCAACAGATTCCAAATTTAAGAATTATTTATCCTCTTTATAGGTCATCGTAAACCTCCCCTTCCCTTTTTTATAGTATTGCATTTTAAGTATTTCATCTTCACAATGAATATATACTCTAATCAGCACTGCTACCTAAGTAATTACCGATTTAGTTCTTAAGGAGGTTCATGTCTTATTAGGTGAAAGCGAGGTCTTCCCAAAACTAAGTATCATAATAATATATTTTCTTCTCTAGGGATATATATGTCTGATCGATGAGGATGTCAATCTTCCAGTCGCCCTAACTATTATCCTCTCTACTTGTCAGAGTTTGTCTCATTCCCGCAAACCGGAATAGACGTTAGATTGTATTTAATTCCCTCTAATCTTTTTTTTTATTTCTTATTCTCACAATCGAAAGTCAGCGTTAATATTTGGTGCTCATATTCTTCTTTGTGTATTTAATTGTAATGCTATAAAATCTAAAAAAAAGCTAATTAAAATGGTGTTTAATAGATGCTAATTAAAAAGGAAGTTGAAACATTTGTTAACACTTTCATAGTTACCTATGAAATATTTTGTCTTTCAGATATTTCTAATGCAGATTTCTGTGGGTTAAAATTTATCTCTTATGCCAGTTTAGATTGAACTTTCTAATACATATCTGAAGAATACTTTTATTTATTTTAATTTTTTTGTCTAAAATATGTCAACAGCCAGAAGAATTAATATTTGTCTTTTAATGGAGTTTTTATCTAATTCACCCTTTAGTGACGAATGTGTTAACATAGATAGATCTCATTGCTTCTAATTATTTTTGCTTAAGACCACTGCAAAGTTGTTGCAATAAAAAATTTGATAATTTAAAAACTTTCTGTATTTCGCCTTTTCATCACCAGCATATAGAATTTTAAAAACACTTCTTAGAATTTGGAGTTTCAAATATGACGTAAGTTTTTATATTCTTAATTAATCTTAAATATATTTAATGATCATGATTATTGCAGGGTTAACGAATGTACCAAAACGATTTAAGAGAATAATTGCGAATAGTAGAAAATTAAAAAATAAATGCATTGAATCAACCTATTTTCATTTCAGCTTAATTAACATCATTTAAAGATGTTTTAATTTATTATAAAAATTGCACATAATCCACAAATATTTCAATTACTTTATGGAAACAAATATTTTGAACTACTTACAAATATTTTTACCTCCAATTTTAATGTAACATTAGGGTTATTTTAGGACGTACCTCGTAATTTTGAGCCACATTTGGATGACCAGGTAGGTACATAAATTGGTACTCCCCTTTCCCAACTTTCACATCATATCAGCATGAAAACGGTTGGTCCTGACGGATTAACCTTTAGCCAGACACACTTACAAGACTGTTCTTCAGGGGAATCGGATCGCGAACCTGAAGCTCTCAGGCTCTGAAGCCAAGAACTAACCACCAGACCACCATTGCCTCAGGAATCATTATTGATACGAAGAGCATACTTCCGAAACAGAAGATATTTCATTACATAATGAAAAAAAAAACAGTTAAAATATTAAGGTAAAAGCCGACAGTATTCTTTAAGTTATTTAAGTGTATTATATATACTTACTTACTTTAATCAGTTCAAGGCTTCAGTATAACAAAGAAGGCAAAATAGAATTAAACCGAGAAGCATTCGAATTAAAAGCATTATGCTTAAATGTTGCCACTCATAACAATTACCCTAAAACCTTCAAATAATGAATTGTATTTTCATAATTTTCATTTATGAATTCTATTTACATAAAACGACTTTCTTTTCTTGATTTTCCTTCAATTATCGTTCAGTGATTCTGTGAAAAAGTAGTTCTTTTCAAGAAACAGAATAAGATTGATTCGTGAAAGACAATTCTTGGTAGTTTGCCAAGTTCAGTGTTAACTTCTCAAGAAACAGCTTGACACATCATTGGAGAACACACAATAGATCATTGTGAAGCTTTGTCTAAGTCATTGTACTAAGAGATTCATATTAGAACAAAAGCAAATAAATATATAGTCTTTTTCAATTGAAAAGTCACGTTTGTAACTCTTTCGTCAATTGAACGGTAACAAGATTTTGAAATTAGACTTTTAAATTAAAATAGCTATATATTTCACCTTTGCTGAATTTACAAGCCAGAGATGTGTTAAAACAACAGAATGTTAAAAATGATTTTAGTTAACAATGCTAAATTGTGAATCGAATGCTCTTTAAATAATTGATGATTGTTATGAAAGTAATCCTTAAACTGGTTGGAAATTAAAATCATTACTAATGTACATTATAGCTCCTTTAACTAGTAATAAAAAATAATCTGTATGAAGTAAAAATAACATTGATTATATTTCCAAAATTACCTAAAATGTAAATTGTGGACCGAATGCACTTTCAATAATTGGAGTTTGTTATGAAAGTAATATTAAAAATCGTTATTCTTGGAAATTAAATGCATTTCTAATGTTCCACATTAAAGTTATTTTGCCTAGTAGTACAAAATTATCTCTCTAAAAATATAATTGAATATAATTATCTTTTCAAAATTACCTAAATTAATAGAACAAAACTTGAGGATTGAATGAATTTTAGATAATTGATAATTATTATGAAATTACTTTTGAAACCCGCTGGTTTTGGAAACTAAACATTTTTAATATTATACATAAAAATTCATTCGGCTAGTAACACGAAGTTATTTCCAAACAATAAAAAGCAAAACGATTGTAGTTATCTTTCAAAAATTATTTAAACTATTTATGTGCATTATTTTTTTTTCAGAAAATCAAATTCATCAATCCTTTTCTTACAGTATCAAAGAATATTCAAGCATTATTTGAAAATACAAATTCGAATAAAAAAAATAAGCTACTAATATAAAAACTATGATGATTTTAGTCATTGTTAATAAATAAATTGAATGCCTGCATTTAAGTGATTTAATATATTTTAGTAAATTGGGAATATTTCTTACACTTTAGCCTAATTTTATTTTATGAATTGCATCTCTTTATACTAAAATGGACATGCTGAATGCAAAATTCTTATTGGTGACTTGCTTATAATATAAACCGTTACAGAAATATATTATAATTAACACATTTAGAGACAACACGTGATTTCTTAAAAACATTCTAAATATGTGAAAATACTGTAATAAAGGAAATAATTAGATCCATTTGTATTAAAATATTAACTTGTAATTATTTTTCCTCTTGTAAATGAAAAGTATTACAATTATAAATTTTAAATGAATACTATCATTACTTATTATTTCTCCACTTAAAATATTTTCTGTTTCTCTGCGAGTTATAGAAAAAATTCAGTTTTTCTTGTCAGTAGTGTGGGAAATGTTCTTTGCGGTTTCATGTTAGAATTATCTTATTAAAGTTAACTGTTCTTGCAAATGCACTTTATTTTGAATATTTTCCTATAAATTATCGTTTTTATTGAAAAAAATCAATACTATTGAAACTTATAAGTCGAAAATATGTTGCAGTAATTTTTAGAAATTATATCTTTACTTCCTTTTAGAGACTCTTTTCAGAAACATATAAATATTCTTATTGTAACTAATTCTCATTTAAATATTGATTTTTATTTACTTCTTTAGGACACTGCCTGAGACAACAAAATTCTTGTTGTGATTGCTGAATAGTATACAAAAGTAAGCCAACAGTTGTTAATATTCGAATTTTAGAATACGCAACTTTCAAAAAAGGTAAATTTTCAAATTGCTAGATATCAGATTCTAAAAGAAACAAATTTTAGAAACATATGATGTAAAGATATATGTTGAGTAGATAATTAGATTCGAGAATGTAGGTCTTTTACACCTTTAGTGTTACTACTTTCGGTTTAAAAACAGTACAGTAAATTCTACACCAGTTTTGCACCATTATTAAAATTATTCTCAAATTAAGCTCTAATAAAATAATTATTATTATATCATAAAAAATAATTACTATTTCATTTTTTCTTAAATTCTTAAAATTTAGAAATTATTTTGCTGTATAACTTTTCAAACTATCTTTTCGAAATTCAAAAATTTTAAACCGTATTATTTTATTAGAATTATTTTATGCAAATAAAATGCTATTAAATTATGCAAATGCAAATAAATGCATGTCAAAATAAAATGCTTTGAAATTGAATACTATTTATAAATCAGGAGTTTTTAATATTATGCTTTAATATTTATTTACTTATAATTGTTGGATTACATATAACATTCAGATAAAAAAAAAAGTAACAAAATATATTTTATTTTACAATATTTATGAATTTTAAAATATTTTATTACACGCTATTCCTTATCAATAAATTGATTGAGATGTTTAAATAGTGAATAACATGGAAATAATAATTGTTGAATACATTTTTTTCTTATTCTGAAATGTTGGTGGAATGGGAATCATTTAAATAAGCATACAAAAAAACTATTGTATTGATTAAAAAATATTTTTTTGTATTTTATCAATTTATTCTGATAAATGAAGGGAGTATTTTTTTAAATCACAAAGAAAAAGAAGTATATTCTTTTCTTTTTGTTATGGTTTTTAGTTTCCTTTCTAGAAGAATTTCTCACTCAAAGATAATCGATTTTCTTCAAAAATGAATTTTACTTTAGTTTAATAGTTAATTATAATGATTATTATTTTAAAGATTTCATTTCCACATGATGGAATCGCCTACATACATTTGTAAAAGCACTTCACTGACATTACGTAATTTGGAATTATTAGTAAGTTTTGTGTATTATATACAAGAAAATTAAGCAGATGATAGACTCTATTTACAATTATTTAAAATATTTTTATGCCTGTATAAGAACGAACTGACAATTAAAAGTTTTCTTTTTATCTTTCCCATTGAGGATCAGTTTTTAAGAGAAAAATAATTAAGTAAAACACTTACCTTAATTAACTGACTGACTAAACGTATTCAGTTGAAATAATGCAAATCAGTGTCATTCGAAAAAATTGTTACATACAATAAGGAATAAATCATGCACAATATAATATCATTTTTTTCTTTTGTTTCCAAAAGTCATCTCGGCGTTCAGTTTTTTTTGTTCTATTATATTCTTACATCGGTTTGAATTTCACATATTTAAAAATTAAATAAAAAAGTGTATATATTAATATCATCTGAATGAGTAGATTCATAAGATTTTGTTTTGCAGTTGAATAGACCCATATTCCAGTTACTTCAGCATCATAAAATTATTTTTATTTTCATATTTGTGTGTCATTATAATTGCTAAATGAGTTTCAAAAAACATTCCTACTATTATATTTTTCACGTTTTTTTTTTCTGTTATTGATACATATGAGAAATATCAAATACTAATATTTTAGAGTAATTTGCCGGCATCTTGGAACAGGAGTAGAGCATGTTCTCTTTGATTTGGACGTTTAAGTTTCGAGTCCCAGTTGGTTATTTCCCTTGGGTTATTTCCCTTGCATGGTTATTTCCCTTCTGCATTTTATTCTGTGAGGTGGGTGAATGTTCCTCACCGATAAAAGGGGGTTGAACAAGCGAATGCGAAGCATGGAAGAGTGAAGTCATACTCTTGGCCCTTGCTGGTGCTACTGAAAAAACAAGAGACGTTCACCCGATTTAAATCGCTAACAGATAATTTCAGAGGGCTTGTAAAGTGCCATGTCACAACAGAATAATTTTGATACTCTTCTTTCTTTTTATAAAGACATACAATGTTATTTTCTCAGTTACTTAATACTACTTAGAAGCTAAATAAATCGAACTTCCTGGTAAATAAAGTCTTTACATCAATAACGTCACTATATTTATCTGAAATAAGCATTATTATTAGCATTAATTAATATTTAGCCATTGTATTTACTCGTATATGAAGTATACAAAGAAAAAGTTTTGTAATAATAAAAAATCTCTAGTCTCAAGATGTTGATGAATCTCTATGTTTCAGTCGTCCTCAAGACAAATAAATTCAAATCAGCATGTCTGACATTTTGAATTTAAAGTATCCCGATAGTATCAAAACGAAGAGTGATAAAACTATAAAATATCGCACACAGAATGAACGTCTAAAATTAAAATAATTATCAATTTTTGTGCCAACTCCGTCAAGAATCAGCCCAGCCTTGTATTTTCAATAGCATGTCAGCACTACTACTACGTACTGTAGTACGGATACAGAAATCACCACATTCAAAGCCGAAGGTAATACACTGTAACAGGCTAGCCCCTTACCTTGGCCAAGGCTATTAAGATCCTTTAAGTTCAGACCATGGTCAATAATTATTTTGTAAATCGTGTTACTCATTTGTCTTTTCTAAATTTTTACTTTGTTGTTTCAGTATTGTAATTGTATTAGTTTCATGTATTTATTTTGAAATTATTCACTGTGTATGCAATTTTGAGTATTATTTTGTTATTTTGTGTATTTAATTGTTTACTGTGCGTATATGGTATTCCTGTAAGTAGAAGCCTCCTAACTGAGGGTTGTACTGCCCGGGACGTGCAGTCCTTAGGAGGGGGGCAATGTTACGTATCTGTGATGCTGCTTCCCAGCATGATTGGTTCCTTCACTGGAAAGAATGTTTTACAGTATTCTTTACTGGATGCTGTGGATGCTCTTAGAAATGATCCCAGAGCTTGGCGACAAACTTGGCGACCATTTGGCGACTTGGCGACGAATTTGGCGACTTTGGCGACAAAACGGAAAGTACCCGAAACATCGAGAATTTTCCCTATTCGTCCATCAGGAACCGAGATATGTCCAGACGCGCCCTGATTGGTCGAGACATTTCTAGCCACGCCTCTTGGGACTATATAAGGGCCATCGTTTCAAGCTGAGCAGTAGTAGTCGGAATCGACAGCAGATAGCGAGTCCTCCAGAGGAGAAAACAAGAAGCGGCGAAGCCAAGCAAATGCTGAATTGAGCTGTGTGCCTTGTAGTCTATTGAGGAAGCAGCGTCGAGTACTATAGCTAGTACTGCAGATATTGTTACTACTTGTGAGTTACTGTTGTTATTGTGAAGCTGCTGTGTGTTCGTCTCGTCCTGTAAATAAACGTCTGTGTTGTGTCTCCACTAAAGGACTGATCATTCTGTGTGCTCTTCATCTCATCTCTAATACCATACACACCCATTATACAAGTTTAAAAGAACCCGACGGATTAATATAGGAAACCGTAACAGTATGATCAAAGAACCATCGGAAACTAATAAATTGTTTTGTTCAAAGACCGCATCATATTGTTTGGCAAGGCAAGTTTTTTGTTGAACAGCACTCAAGATGCGTGTTCCGTTCGCTATTCCAAGTCAATTTCACCATAAAGTTTTGTGTAATGAAAGATTTATATCTTTAAATGTAAACGCTACAAAGACTTAAATGGTAAACTTTATAAAGGCAAAACGAGACAATACTGCTTTGTTCAGTGGTGACGGGGTGATCGGATGTAAGCAAATAGCAGAAGAAAGGCTAAGTACAAAATTGTTTGAAAATTGCCATATTAGTTCATAATAACATTTTACTAGAAAACTATTTACTCGTTCGTTCATTTCGTATTATAACTTGAAATTTATTCCATTATAAGGAATTTCTCGTTTGATATTTTAACGTGAAGAATGATGTTACTTTATTTATGTCCTTCACCGATTTTTATTGAAAAATAAATCAAACAAAGGAAGAAAAGGCAAATGGTGAGCAGAAGCTATTGCCATGAAATAATGTTTACTAAAATACCCATGCCATTTATTTGATAACGTTTTTTCTAGCAATATCCCTAGAGCCTTATGAACAAGAGGGTTCTATGTCAAAAATTAAATGCATTTTAATTTATTTCGCAAAAAAATACCTTTCTGCTAATACTACTTTCTGAAATACGTTACTGAAAAAAAATCCATTTTAATTATTGAAATTTAATTTATATCATTTTAATTAAATATTTATATAATTTTTTTAAATTTATTATATGATTTCTGAATTTTCCGAGATTTTTTGCTTATATTATTTTCTTTTTATTCATCGAAAAAATAATTGAAAAGAAAAGATTTACAATTTTGAACAAAGCTGTACATTTAAAAATATACCTAATATAGCTGTATATTGTATATATCCTACATTAGATTGCTAATGTAGGATATATACAATATACAAATTTGATTGCTAATGTATTAGAGATAGCGTGTGGTCAGGATAGCCGAGTGGTCATGGCATCAGACTTTACTCTATGACTGTTTGGCGGTCTTCTCTAAAAAAATTATACTCCCTCATAGCCCTTGTTGCTCTACTTGACAACTGGGAAACATCCGAAAAAAATAATAATGTGTTCCAATCGCTTGGATACTTGAGTTAGTTCGATAAAGTAATCTTTAACAAACATTCAGCCCAACCTTTGTTGGCAAGTTATTGCTTAATGTTTCTCAAAAGGGTTGGCCGCCATCTTTCTATGTGGAAATCTGATTCACTGCAGTGATTGCAGGTTCGAATCCTGCTCCTGGCCCCGCTATTTTTAGAAATTACCAATTTTTCTTGATTGAATATCATATAATTTCAATGGATACAGCTTTTGGTAATTTTTTATCAATGTATTCACAAAATCTATGCACAAAAACTCATTTTATATCATTCGAAAATCTGTTGTTCAATGATAATTTTTTATTCATAATTTCTGAAATTCCACATATTTAAATCACGCAAGATGTCAATTTCTTTATAAAAATAGATAACATTCCTATTTTATCCTTTTTGTAAAAAGAAAATACATTAAATAATTTTCAAAAGTACATTTTTTTGTTACTTTGTGAAAAAACGATACTTTTATTTCGAATTCCATTCCATTTTCTTATTATTCTATTATAATTAATTTTCATAAATTCAACAGATATTCTCTCTTTTTGAAACTCATTACTAAATGGCGGAATTCTCAGAAACAGAATTAAAACCCTTTATCACTACGAAGACAAAATTTAATTAAATTAATCAATTCATAAATATTTTGAAAACTGTAAAATTTTGTATTAGAAGAGAGAAAACATAATTATAGATTAAAACGCTACGAAATATGAGTAATAAATATATGTATTGAAAATTTCCAACTTTACTGACGTGAGGCAAATAAAATTAAAAGTCCATGAGAATTTTAATAAATCGCGTATTTTAATGAGAAGATACTACCAGAAACTAATCAACTGTTAGAACTCTGAATATTATGGCATTAAAATTGAAGTCTATCTATCTACTTGTCAAAGCATAATGTCATTTGTCATTGCATAATAAATGTTTTAAGCCAATTTTAAAGTTGATATCTGTAAACGGAAAAAAATTGTAAAAAAATTGAATCCGGAATTTTTTTATAACAATTCAAAGCTATGCAACATCATAACATATGTTTGAACAATATTTTTGTCTTATTCAAATATTTTTAAATGATTTAATAACTTATTAAAATAATATATTATTATATTTTTATTTGAAGAAAGAAAGTACCAAAGAAAAATATTAATATATTGAATAAAAACAAGTAAAAGAGGATTCTCCGAAACATTCTTAGATAGAGATATTATCCCTTACCATCACATAAAATTTTCAGGACATGACTGGTCCGCAAATATGATTCACGGTTAGATTTTCATTTTGGAAATTATGTACTTGAAAGACAAATTCGTCTAAATATATTAGGATAAATTAGTACTCATGTATTATCAGTATGCAGTTCACTAATAGAACTTATTAAACTAGTTTATTCTCTGTGAGCTTTGGCGACTATTTTTAGAGAGTACTTGCTGACATGCAGATAATACACAAGTGCAGGAAACCAAATAGATATTTTAGATGCCACTTGCTGAACGATTCGATACAAAACTACAATTGTGGCCAGAAGATTGCGTATCAAATTACATTTATTTATATCAGTTCATTTTAAGAAATATATTGCATTTACATGCATTCGAAAGTGCGGAGTAACGCATGGCCAGATATTTGATAGATTTTGTGTTAAATCTGATTTTAGCTACAGCTTAGAATCTCATCATGTATATAAAACTTTATTAATCTAGTCATACTTTATAGTTTTTCTATTCAGTTTTACTCGAATAACTGGATAGATGTTTCTTCTACAAGGATTACAATCGTATCATATTTTGGCCTTTAGTGCTGTTGCTTTTAATGGCACTTGTCATTTACAAGCAACGCTGACTAAACAGTCATTGCGGTTTAATCTGAATTGTGCGTCTCTTGTTTATTTTCAGTAGCGCCATCTAGGGCCAAGAGTGTGACTTAGCTTACGTCACAACCGTTTTCACGGGGCGGACTTTATTAATACATTTCATTCACACATACACAAATCTTAATTAAGACCTGAGTCAAAGAACCTCTGAACCAGTAACCCCATTGATATTAATCCGGACATGGAGGCCTTTGTGACCACGATAGAGTCAATCGGCGGGGTTCGAACTCACAATATAAGGAATGTCAGCCCAACGTTCTACCAACGAGGTTAAATTGACCCTGCTCTTTAGTAAGTGATTTTATTTGGAGTGACCCCAATTTCACTCACACAATTATAAGACAACCATCAGGCAAATTCATAATTCATAGCAAAGTATGTATGTAATGCTTGAAACTGTCTTAAGAAAAAAATAGTAAACATAAATCTGTCTCTTTCGACACATGCGCAACCGACTTACCGGCTTATAATTGGCCGGTGTAAACCCGGTATAATGGTTGAGTTAAACATTTTTGATCACTGACTTTTACCTTTTGAATTAATATGAATTTCATAGCAAAAGTTTATCATTATCATTTCCAAATTACTCGTTCTCCACATTGATTTTTCTTAACCAGAAAGTTCCGAAAGAAAACGATTTTTTTTAAATATTTAATCTAACATAGAATCCATCAACGAAATAGAAATAATGTTTTGGAGTCGTTCTTTTCCTCGGTTAAATAAAACGAATGAAATATTTCCTTTCGTTATTTCCTTTCTCAGTATTAACTTACATTGTTATTTGCTTCGAAAGGAAATAATTTAGCTTTATTTTGAAGCTGTAATTACAGTGATGTTTCTTCTGCTTTTGCAATTTCGGACATTAATCATACATCTATATCTAACAATAATTACCAAAGGAATGCTTGTAACATAAAATTTCAGAGAACAGACATATAATTTTATTCCTCAATTATATTTCGGAAAAAAAATGTTTATTCGAATTCGAGGAACTAATACAATAGTTTATTCCTAAATTATTTTAAATTTTGAATAGGTAGTCTTACGAAATGCAGATCTTTATGATTAAATTGTATATTACAAGATCATATGCTCCTGATAAAAAAAAAGTTAAGTATATAATAGATAGCAGAAAGATTGATGTAACTCGTAAAATATTACGCAGAAGCACATGTTAATATAATTTTCAAAAAGAATACTAAATATTATTGGTGAGCATGTTCAGCAGAAGAAAATCGGAAATGCAGAATTTCGTTTTTTTAATAGTTTTTCCGCCGACGAAAAGTTTCATGGATCTCAAATTTTTCTACATATGATTGAAAATTGAAAATCTAATTCGAAAATTGTTGTTGATAGAGAATTAATGATTAAAATATTCAAATCATCAGTTTGTTAGCAATTTTACACAATCTTTACATGAAAATATGAATCTGTATTTAATTTAATATCCAGAGAAAAATAATGGTATTTCATTGCAGTCGCACTTATTCATATCCCCCAGTCTTTCAGATTGTTTGCAATCTTTTATAGAAGATTATGCAAATAGTTTTCATTGATCAGGGTGTCTTATGTTTTTTCTCAATTCTTCATCACGTTTAATGAATCCATGTTTCATCAAAGTTTCCATTCAATTTTTCGAATTCTTTTGTCCAATTCTAATAAATTGAACTAATAAAGTATTCGAATAAGAAAATCCAAATATTTTATGTTGGGCCATGACTATTTGGGTAAACCTTAAGTGGAAATCCAGGGTAGCTTAAAATTTGGGATGAAATTATGGTTGATTAAACAAAATAAGGAACTTTATTATTTGAAATAAGACTATGAGGTAAATAGAAATTTCATGATTAATTCATTAAATGGACTTTTATGTATATGGGAGTCTTATTACCACATACTAGAAACTAATATCTAACTTTCGCAAAAAAAACCTTTTGAACCTAAAAATGATAAGATAAATATGATATTTTAAAATTTATGTAGAGCTTATTTCGGATTAATTTAATATCACTAAGCCATCATTCAGCAAGTTATTCAAAAACTTCGAAAGATAATTTTCTGATCCGAAAAAACAGATTGCGATTAATTAGAGTTATATTAATGCGCTTATCTTCATCCAAATTTGCAGTATGAAATAGATATCAGTTTTGGCAAATATAGACATTAATAATAGGTTTAAAACACGGTTTAGTTTTAGAGTAGATTTGGGTGCCCCTTCGATTGGGGACTAATTTGAGGGATGAAACACTACTTCTGGTCTCCATAATGTTTTGTTTTCATTGACGTTAGTGTTAAGTTATGACTAAAAATCTACTTAACGCCGATCTTGGAGTCAAAAAATCACCAAAAGTCAAGAGGTAGCGAATTGTAATTTTTTTTCGTTTGTTTTCTTGAATACATCATTTTGAATGGCAATTATTAGAAAAAAAAAAAAAAACGTAATTTTCTCTTAAAAGTCATCATAATAAAATTCTGAAAATAATGAAAAGTTAAAAAAAGAACTGAAAATATCTCTGGCATAGATTACTAATTGTTTCACCACTAAGCAATTAGAATTGTTCAGCTCAACAACTTTAACAGCTTTTAAAACATGATAGGGACAATTTTGTTTTTATATCCAGCCGAAGAGTAATTGCTTTATTGCTTTATTTATTGCAGTTGATTCGAAAGTTTATTGAAAAGAAAATATGTATATATAACAAGAGACTGCATTTATAAAGGTATTTGTATATTTTTTCTTGCCTCAAATTAGTAAAAAATACATCAACAATTTCATATGGTAGCTAACAAAATTTCACTAAGGAATTATTTTAAACAATAATCATCTACTTATAATAGCAGTTATGTGTTAAATAATATTGATGATGCCTGCAAAATATAAGTCACAAAGAGACCCTGTAATCGTAATTTCATTTAAACTGACATTTTATAGTTTTAAGCAACTTGACTTTTGTCACATTTGTAAAAATGGAATACAGGTAAGTGTTTTTCTTAAAACTTGTAATTTAATAGAGTTATTAAATATTATATATCTATATATCTATATTATATTATATATCTATTAAATATTTATATATCTTAGAAGAAAATGCAATGTTTTAATGTCTTCAAATGTGAAATCTAAGTCATTCATTCTGCAATTTATTTTAATTAAAATTTGTTTTTCAAATAGTGGTGCCATCTGGTAATACATTTTAGAAAGCACCAATTAGGGCTATTGTAATACTTATAATAATGAACCATAAATACACAAGTAAAAGATTAAAAATAACAGAAATAAAAAAAGCTTTATACGAAATCTCTAAAAACTGTCAGTGTTGTTTTTATACTTTAAAACATTCGAATAGCATTAGTCAATCTTTATCAGCATTCAGAAATTTGCTATTTATTTAAATTAAAGGTTTTGAAACGAATGGTGACTTTTCCTGCATGATTTTATCTTAAAAGAGTATTGAAGGATTTTTTATATGAATATTTGTCACCAATAATCAGATAATCAGAGTTTTTCTATAAAAATGAAAAAAAACTATTTTTTAGAAACAAATAACAGATTAAGAAATAAAATTTATTTCAGTATTTTCAGAGATTAAACCGTAATTATACAGTCAATTATTTATTTTAGTTAAAATTTGTTTCTAATGCAGTGGCGCCATCTAGTAATATATTTAAGAAAAATTTCATTCAAAATTATTGCAAAATTTACAACAATGGATTATAAATATATGTACAGAAAATTCAGATTAAAAAGAAATAAAAAACTTTTCAAGTCCTCTAAAAATTGTCAGCATTTATTTTTGGAAGCATTAATTTAGCATTTGTTAGCTCTTATTAGCATTTAGAATTTTGTAATTCAAACTAAATGTTTTGGAAAGGATGTTGACTTTTCATGTCAAACATGAATACTGCATGATTTTATCTTAAAAGAGTATTAAAGGACTTTTTTACGAATATTTGTCTCCAATGTTTACAGCCCAAATCATCAAAGCTTTCCTGTAAAAACGAAATAAACTACTTTTTTAGAAGCAAATAACGGATTCGGAAATAAAATGTATTTGCAAATAACTGAAGGGTGAAATGTCCTTCCTGCTTTGAAATATGAAATCGTATTACATAAGTTAAAAAAAATTGAAAGATCGAACAACCATCGATCTCTTAATACTTTCTATGTAAATTTTTACCTTTCCATTTTACATGAGAATTCACGGAAAATTTACTTCAATAGCAAAACCCTCAATATTTTTCTTTCTGTGAGATTCATTTTATTTTATTCATGATGTTTTTTCTTGACATTTGAAGTGTATGTGAGGTATGTATATATTTATATTCAGCGTTTAATACGAGTTTTTCTATAAACACAGTCTTATGCATTTATTTGCTCGAGAAACTTCTCAAATTGCTGAATGCATGCTTTCATGGGACATTTAATAATCCATTAGTGGTTTTGAAATAGCCAAATATATTCAAATTCTTGCTGGAAATATTTTTTAAAAATTGATATTGCATAATTGTTATCGCAACATATTTGTTTGATACAGTCTTTTAACCAAAATGCAAAAAATATACACTAAAATAGAATTTTATTTCATATCTTTTTAATGCATTATAAATGAAACATCCAAAACAGTTATTGGTTTCCGTCACCCTGGTGGTACAGAATTGGTGGAAGTCGACTATTTCTTACCGATGACTTACCATACTTCCCACGGGGAGGAATGTGTCTTAACCGGGGATGGCCCTTTGAATACGAATATATTTAACGCCATTGCTGTTGTCGAGAGTTTCCAGTCATTCAAAATTTGTCGTGCACCTTCGGATCGGGATATCTGGTTATAATGTATCTCTTTAAAGTGAAAAGCTACAAAAAATGACTTTAACTATTGTTTTAACCCCTCTCTAGAAACTCTTAGTATAAGTTTGGAATTTGAAACATAAATAGAATTCTGCAGATCTGCTATGCATATTTCAGAAATATACACAACTATTGACACAAGAGTTTGCTATATCTACTTTTTAAAATCTTCTAATCAGTATTTGTTTAAAAATAATGTATCTCAACTACTGGATTATTCATTCCACAAACAATAAATGAAAGATACTTATAAGAAAAGCTGAAAAACTTTCTTAGAAAAATGTGTTGAGTAAGTAGCACCATACTTAATATGAAGCGAGATAATTTTACTGAAAAGCAAAGCAAAACTAGGCTTGTTGTTGTTGTTACTAATGGCACTTTAGAAACCCGCTGACGGAAAGCTGTCAGTGATTTAAGCCTAAATTTTACAGCCCCTCGTTTCTTCAGTAATGCCAATTAAGGCCCAGAATACGATTTGCTGCATCATGTTTCACATTTGCTTGCACAACCCCTTTTTACAGGGGGCGCATTCACACTACTCACAGATAGAACACAGAATAACAGCCATGCCCGAACCGAGACTCGAACCCAGGAAGCCGAGATGAAGGGAAAGACACGCTACCCCTATTCCAGGAAGTCGGTAAAACTAGGTTTTAATGTAGCGAACGAAATGTCATGAAGTAAAAAAAATGCATGAGATTTAACAATTTTTATTAAATAATCATTTAAACATTTAGTTTTTTTTTAAAAAATTACTTATTTAGGGAATATGAGCAGCCTTTCTTATAAGCATAGAGAACTCGCCTTTAGAGATATTAATTTGAAATCTAATCAGTTTCAGTCTCTAATTGCTATATAGATTAGCTATGTAGAACTTATTTACAGATAAAATTAATTTTATCTGATATCCAACGAGATGCATTCCTGATGATAAAAATTCCTACATACAATTACAGCATTTTTCGATAAATAAAAAAGTATAAAAAAAATTAACGGTGCCGAGAATTATCATTTGGATAAGCTAAAATATTTCGGTGGTTTCTATATTATTATCATACTTAAAAAATATAAATTTAACAGAATGAACACTTTATAAGAATATTAAGTAAATTCGTAAAGTATCAATAAAAAGGTGGTTTTTAATTTTAAGCATCCATAAAGGGTTGTCTTGAGTAATATTAAAGGACAATTGTCAATCATGTCAATTTTTCAGAACAAATACTATTACAAATGTGACCTTATCATACGATGCTATCAACTTTACCTTCTCTCTTTGCCACGCAATGCCAAACTAACAGTAAATGTTGAAACCATTCAGAATGTGCGTAGTGAGGATTAGAAAATTGAATCATCCTCACCGTTTCCATAATCTACGTCATTTCAAATAGATGTTCGAAGGCCACTGCGGGATGCGGCTGAAGTAATAATATTGAGAGGAAACTCGGAATGTGTTAATTATCTTGTGAATGCAGAACGAAGGTATGCACGCAATATTTTAACACAACGATTAATCAAGAAATAAGAGAAGGTGAGAGGAAGAATAGGTGTAGTAGGGCCAAATTATTTATACGGATTAAGAGGATTTGCACGAAAAAATGAAGGGAAAGACCGACCTAAATAGTTGGCCAAAAAATGAAATGGCGTTGAGGGCCATCACTTTATTTACGTGGCACAAAGTGATGGCTAATGGTCAACTTTACCAGCAAACTTGGAATGAGTTAATTCTCTCGTGAATGCAGAACGAATGTAGGCACACTACATTTTAACAAGGCGATTAATCAAGAAATAAGTGAAAGTGAAAGGAAGAATAGTGGAGTGTAGGAACTATTTACTTATAATGATTTAGATTTGCAAACATCGAATGATGTGAATGACCGGCCTAAATAATCGGTGTAAATAACGAAAGAGAGTTGAATGCCACCGCCTTATTTGCCTGGAACAAAATGATTGCGAATGATCAATTTTTAATCTTGCGTGGTGAAATACATTTGAAGGATATCCAGGCTTAATTGTGTGCAGAAAGTGCCATGTCCAGTAAATAGAGTCAACAGCAAATTATTCTTGCCTTATAGAATACAGTTTTAGTAAAACTTGTCCAATATGAGGGTTTCATAACAAAGTAAATCGTATAAGTCATCGGTGAAAAACTTCAGTGATCACTCAAGATTTTACAGCTGCTACTTTATTCATTTTGCTACAGCAGCACGACACATTAAACACAAATTAACAAAACAAAATAAAACCTATATACAGTCACAACTTTTCAATACTGCATTGAACATTCCCATCCGCTGTTCTACCAAAGAAATCTTTTCAGTCCCCTCTACCAACATGTCCGCCTTCTCTCCTCGGTTTTTCCGTTCTTTTTTCTTTTGAGTTGAGTTGCCCCAGCTGCTTCTCGTTATCCTTTTAAATCCTACTGTTGCCACACACGAAAAACAATCTGAATTAGGAACTTTACTGTGTTTGAGATTAAATACAAATAAATTCTACAGGAAGTCAACTGAAGGAATGAAAGAAATCCATAGCTTTTATTCTTCCAAGAAAAATAGATGCTAAATTTGCAAACTAATATCATACATTGCTTGATTTGTATATAATATTCAACCCATTAATATCTTCGATGTACGAAAATCATATAAAAGAGGAATATCTTAGAGGAGAATGCAGTCTTTTTGGGTGGAAGACAAAAAACTGTCTTTTGACATGCAACTGAAATTTTAGCCTTGATAATAAAGCGTATTTTAATACTGAAGCCCTAGTTTAGAATTTTCTTTTACAGAGTTGTAATGATAAATCTCAAATTACATCTTTTGGAAAATTTCCTCAATTTTAAAAAACTCAAAACACGAAGAGGCAAATTTTAATTGCAAACTTTATGCCCATTGGACAAAGGTTTTGGTTAGATCAGTCAACTTATTCACTTGCTTTTAAGCATTTTTACATTATTTCTCTTTCTTTTCCTCATAGATTGGCAATAATATAATTTTTTCTGTTTGGTTCTTTTTTCCGAGATTGATGGATTTTGTTTTAATTCCATCATTTGAAAAAATGGATATATATTTAAAACATTTGGTTTATTTAATTTCTTAAAAAATTATTTCGAAATTTAATTAGCTTAAAAAAATAAGTGTCCTTTCTCTTCATAAATAATTTTGAGGGCATTTCAAAGCATCAAATATTTTATTTTTATGATAATCGAAGCTGTGGAACAGTACGTTCATTCATTTGATTAATTTAAATAGGAGCATAAATTAAGGATCTGGTATATTACTTAAGCATGCTTTCTTGGTGCAATCTTCCCTCTGATTCTTTCCATAAATATGGCCAAGGTTTGCAAATATAATGGCCTCATTTCCTATGATCTATACAGAACGTATTATCAGACATATCGTACAAGATATGAGCATGAATTTTTGCTATTCGGGGATCCTCTTAAATGATTTTCTTGTTTTAAATTACATTTGTTCATTCTGAATTTAAAATTTGCATCTTTCCTAATTTGTTTAACGAAACAACTACTTCGAAAATTTTAACCGCTTGCCTAAATATCTCGAGTTATCTTGGGTCCGTATATATTGCCGTTAATTATCATCCCGAGAAATCTCAGGCAAAACACAGTTTGTCATTACGATTTGTTTTATAACAGTTTTAGTCAGCCTGCAGGATATGAAAGGAAATATTCAACTTTGATTAACAGTTTGCTAAGTTTTCTTGGTTTCGAGGTTGTTTTGTCGGGACAAGTCTCGCATTTTCCCTTTTGTATTGTATAAGTTTGCTTGTGGATTAGTAATGTATAAAGAAGGATAGTTGCATTGGAAAAAAAGTAAAATAATCGGGTTGATGCAGGATCGCGAAAGCAATAATTTTTCAGATAGTGATTCCAGCAGCTGAAAAAAAGTCAAATCCAAAGAGACAGCGTACTCTGTGCTCCTGTAAAAGTCATTCCAGGAGTAAAACAGTAAGAAAAGAGACTTGATATCCGCCTACAGAGTGCCAAGTACCACTTAGTGTTGTCCCTTGTTTGAAAAACTATCATACAATGACTAATATTTAAGTTTTTTCATTCAACCGAGATAACTCGGGATATACACTAATATTGAAACTAAATACTTTGATACGCATATAACTAAAAATTTAACTTAAAACATGCATATTTTGTTTGTTTCCTTGATTTTAATAATAAAAACTATGATGAGATTT
>JAPMOQ010050474.1:1161013-1188138 GCA_026543055.1 Argiope trifasciata
ATATTATATATATATATGTAATGTGCTTATTACATCATATGTGATACTACAATTCATAATAATAATATAAATAATTGGAATTACTGATTATACTAATTTGTTGCACACTTACCGACTTTACAAACCATAATTTCTCCTGACGCATCAAATGACTTGTTGAAACATTTTAGTGGAACTGAATCGATTAGTGATCTGACAGTTTCCTTGGAAAACAAGAACCACCCACCTAGATTCTCAGAAGATAATGTTATTACTGAATTCCCGCAACAAATTATTCTTGGAAATCAAGTGGAGACGATTTCACGCCTTTTGAACTTTTAATTACAGGATGTTAGTCGGAATTCTATGAACTTACCGGAAATTCTCACAATGCGGTTGAATATTTCTGATTATGAATAGAAAGAGGATGAGTTTTGTAATCTCACAGCAGGTGCTTATTGTATGTTTCAAGGGTAAAAAGGAATTGAAAAATAAGCCGTAAAAGACATTATATTTTTAAAAAGAAATATATTTTTCTCTTTATTTGTGTTTTAGCAAATCAGAATATACATAGGTTGATTTTAAACTTTAGTAATCTAAAAGTTAGAAGGTTAATCAGAAAAAAAAATATTGAACTATAATAAAAATCAAATAAGGCATTAAACCACTGGTGTATAAAAAATTGTATAAAATATTAATATTAATAATAAAATTGTATATAATATTGTATAAAAAAATAATAATTTAACTTTTACTTGTGTAGTTCTCTTTTCCAAGTACCTTCAACCAAAATTTATGTGGATTGTTTAAATCAAATAATATGTTCATAATGACTTCATAAAAGTAATAACATTTCAAATTTTTCATATCGTTATTAAACAACCAGTATTGGTTGCTTTAATATATTTTGTTTACAACAGGTATTTAAATTTCAGAAAACTTGTTAAAAAACTTATCAACAAGCTCCTACTTAATAACAAGCATCCAGCTTAAAAACAAGCAACCGGTAACGATAATAAATTTCGATAGACATTTTTACTGTGCAAATAGGGAGTGAGTTGAGTGTTATAAATTGCTTAATAAACTTGCACTGTTTTCTCTGCTGATAATTTAATGACATTGATTTTTTTTATATTTAATTATTTAAAATTTGAAGAAACAATTCATAAATTATCTGATCGAATAATCTTTTGAGCTAGAAAATGAAAGGATTTAAGCCATCAATGATTGATGAAAAAGTTACTAATAAGATTTGAATAATTCTATTAATTCTATATTAGGAGTTTTATCTTTTATTTATAATAACTTTTCAAACACAAACCGATAAAGCAGGGAATTTTTTGTGAGCGTTTTAAGAGTCATGAAAAGAAGAAATGAGATGGCATTACATTGAGGAACATTAGAATAATTTATGCAAACTAGGAATAAAAGTATTTTACAAACAAATTTTGCTTTGAATATGTAAAAACTGTTTGTTTAAATGCAAAAAATGTTTATTAAGTATTTGCATGAATATTTAAATGTAAATAATAAGCGTTTAAAACATTGTTGCTTAGTTTAGAACAGTATTTTAACTGTATAAAAAATTGAAGCAAAGCTTTTACTTAATTTTTTTCTCACAAAATAATATAGCCTAATATTTGTTTTTTAAATGTTTAAAAGAAAAAAAATTAGATATTGTAAAATAAAAGTTTAACGTTCATTTTAGAACTTGAACAATATTTTTTGTTAATTACAAATTCACACTTTAATCATTAGTCCAATTTCTTATAGTGTTTCTTCCTTTATTATCATTATTATTATTATTATTATTGAAAGCAAAATTTAGCTCTAAAATTTATCTTAAAAACGAAAACTAAGCTTCCATCATTAAAGAAGAATGTCGATAAAAAAATTTTTTTTTCTTTTCGAGCCCTTCTAAGTATTACTTCTTTGAGCACAGCATTGACGTGCTGTGGTTTCAAATGTTTTCAAAATAAAATTAGAAATATTTTTGTTAGAGTGGTTGTTCTGTATACTTTTATTTTATTAAAAATTCTTAGTTATATTTGAAAAAATGCCTTATAATGGGGTATTTATGCTTCAGAAAAACATTTTTTTCTTGTATCATTTCAAAGTTAGTTAATGAATTATTAAACTCATTACATTTACTTTAATCCAAAAATTTGAATAGAGCATCATGGAATAATGATTTTTAATGCTAAGTTTGTACAGAAGTCTCATTATTAAAAAATTGTCAGTTAAATGTTTAATTAAATGACAAAATGTGTGTAGCATCTTGTGGGCTACTTTAGAAAATTAAATTATTTAAGCGATGAAAATGCAAACAGGGAAATAAATGAGAATTAATCTTTTGATTCAAAACATTATCACGTAACTGGAAATGGTATACTTAAATATGATAATTGAATAAATGAATTCGTCAATCACGTCAAAAGTATTAACAAATCTCTTTAATTTTTTAAAATTTTCTTTCACTTTATTACCACTAACAATCAATCAATTTATTCAACCTCAATGTGAATGTAATATTCTAATAATATAATGTTGTAAAAGAAATGAAGTTTTGTGAGAATTAACATTTACTAATGTTCTTCATTTTGTTTTTATGTTTTTTGTTTCTTTTCAGGCGGCAATGTTAAATTTGCGTTCATAATTAATTTTTAATGTCGACTGGAAAAAATAAAAGGTTTACGTCAGACAAATTAAACGGAAAAACAGTTTTATCTTCAGATTTTTTTCAAAAATAACGGGATATACTTTTTGATTACTCTATTACAATTCCATTTGTAAAAATAGGAGTGAGATAATTTCTATTTTGCAATTTAAAGATTAAATTTATATTAGTACTAAAAATCGAAGCTAATTCTATAATCGAACTTCTTAAAATTTTATTCAGCTTAAAAATATAAGAAAACAGTATTGCTCACACAACTACCAAAAGAGCACTTTTTAAAATTTCATAATGTTTGTAAAATATCATCAGTATAAAACAAACATTTTGTAAGGATGCTGAAGTCTAAACTAGAAACTGCATGAACTTTAAACATCATATCCTTCGTAGCAAATAAAAACAGATTTAAGTTTATGTTGATATGAAATCTTGTTCTTGTAAAAACTTAAAAATATGTTTATAGTATTGGTTGTTTCCAATTCATACAAACTTTGTTCCAGGGCTATCCTTTCACCATCGCTTACCAAAAAAACTCAGAATTGTTGTTTGTATATATGCTTTTTTTTTACATAAAACTACCGAAGTAAATGTACAACTCTCTGAGTAAAGTTATTTGTTTGCAAACAAAAATTCTTTAGCTCCTTCAGTATAGAAAAAAAAGTTAAGGCACCTTTCTTCCAAAAAGTATTAACAGCTAAAGGTATTTCCATACTTTTTTATATTTGTTGCAGTTTCTGAAAAATTTTAACTTCTAATTGAGTTTCATTTAAGTGATATATTTTTCTGAGGAATTAATTGTTGAAATATATAAAACATACATAGACAGTTTAATTTCTTTCATTTTTTTTAATCCTACTGCTAGTATTCCTATTATACGCTTAAATATAATTACACAATTGGGAATTAAACGGATTCAAGTTTCATAGATTTAAACTACTAAGAAAAGAAAAGATTTTACTATATTCAGAATTAGAAAATTCTGACTTCTTAATTCTTCAAAAATTATTATTTTAGTTTTAAAAGTTACCATAAATGGAATCTACATTATTTTAATTTTTTTAATAAATAAATATCACATTAAATTATATTGACCGACAAAAAAAGAAAACAAATTTCCTCAAAATCCATCAAAAGACATGTAATCGGCTTCACATACAGCACACACAATAAATTGCAATTATATTAAATTCCTCACAACATTTTTTCGTTCATATTATTACTACTTTAAGAAAAGATATCATGATTCTTTATTAAAAATCAAATTATTGTTGTTATTTCCTTTAAGAGAAGGGTGTACACCATATGTTAAAAAAAAATCTATTTTTTAGTTTTTACATAGTTGAAATTTTTATTTCAATATCTTTAAAACAATGTAAGTCTCTTTCTTTTTCTCATAATAGAAGTAAGTTAAAATTAATTATGAAAAAAATGTAAACAGACATTTAAATGGCATGCCATGACCAATTTTACAGGTGAAAAGTTAAACAATGGGTACTTGAACCATCCTTAAGGCCTCTAATTCTATTTATTATTTGACTTTAAAAAATAAATAGTTTAATCGTAACTGAGTTTACATGTTCAAATACATTTTCCCTTGCTGTTTTAACCAGTTCTATTGTTGATCTTGCGCGTTATATGCTCAAACTAATTTCTGCTTTTTTGTACTGTTTGATAAATATTGAGGGATATAATGAACCGAACAAATGAGTTAATATAATTAAGTTGAGATTGCACACATTTGTAAATTAAGAAATAAAAAGAAAATTTACAATTATTTGTTAAAAAGGAAAATAAACCATAATTTAAGCGATAGAAATGATTGATATTTTTGCACATTTGTCGGCACTTCCTTCTCAAATCTTCCCACCTCAACAATGTTAAATAAAAATAGATTGAATAAAAAATTGCAATTTATACTGTTAAGCTTAGCGTAACTCAGTTACATAAATTTCCCGTCATAAATCTCCAGTCCGTACATTAGGGCTATTTGTATACGAACCACGTCATTTTGAATAACGGTCAGATGATGAAGACGACATTTGAGCTGTCACCTCAGCCCGAATCCACATCATGTCACACTTGCGGGAGTGCATTTGGCTGGACGGATTTCTTGTGCACCGACTTAAACGATGATTCTTCTGGGGGATCAAGTCACGAACAGGAAACCATCCAATTCCAAAGCCGAGACCTTACCACCAGGCCACCTTAGGTCCCTTGTTAAGATATCGTTAAGATTTTGATTCCTTTTTTTTCATCAATTAAATTACAGTGACTAATTAATACAAGAATACAATTTGATTAGTGATATTAAAGCTATATATGTGATATTTATTACCAGTAAAGCAAACACGAATATGAATAAAATATTAAAAAGGAAAACGTCAAATCTCTTAGTTAGGTATTGATATATATGTCGTATTTAAAACCAGGATTAACATGAAATGAGATGAAAGCTTAAAAAGTATTTTTGCATTGCGAACAGATTTGAAACTACAAGAAAATATATTGCACCAAGTAGGATATTCTTATTCTGCATGCAATGAAGCTAAATATGCACGTCTGTATGTGTTTTGGGACGGGAAAACAACAGCACACAGTTCTCTTAAGCATAGCTAAACATAACTTTATTCGAATAAATCACATTTATATATAGGCAGAAACAATACTAAAAATGAAGTCACATAACAGCGCCATCTAGCGGTGAGCGTGGCTGAATTATTGTTCGAACAATGTGTACAAACTAGAACCTTTGACATGGAGTTACAAAACTTGTACATATGTTTTGAGTAACAAAATGAGAGCACTGAAAAAATTTCTGAATTTTCAATTAATTAAAAATTAAAAGAAAATTTGAAAGGTTTTGTGTACGTGTCTGTAATATCCTTCAAAATACTATTGAATGAAAGATTTTTCTCACATTTTAAGATTAATTTTTTAACTGATTTTAAAAACACTATAGAGTATTTTTTACAAATAATATGTTTCTCTGTTGATGTGACCATTTAGTTACCAATATTTCCCTCTGACAGTATTCCAACATTGGTCATCAAGGTATTAAAGATTGAGTTTAGTTTTAGATGTATTGCAGGTTTAGTATTAAGCATGCTTTTAATAATATTTTTGCAATTTTCTTGTACGTACAATTAAGATGGGAATTCAAAATCAAGGAATAGAGAATTTCTTAAATCACTCTCTTTTCAAACATTGCTGCTCTTTTTTTATGTATAGCTCGATGTACAAAAATATAGACAGGGAAAGTGTTAAATGTAGAGCACCATGAAGGAATAAAAACTATTTTTTGAAGAAACTTCTAAGGTTACATTACAAAAAAAAATGCAACCGTTAATTTTTATGAATAAAATGGCGACCAGCCATGGTTAATAAGTAAAAAAAAAATCCCATTACTTCACAAGTGTTTCAGTTTGCATACTAGCTGTTGCATTTGAATACTTCTCGACACAGAATATACATATATGCATTACTTTATCATTTTGAGTTAGTTTAGTCTAGTCATATTAACGTCCCGTTTGAAACATTTTGAGAGATTGGAGATAACTAGAGTTATTTTGAGATGGACCTCGTAAATTTTTGCCTCGGCTAGATGGCGATTATGCCATCTGAGCTTTCAACCCCTTCTCTAAACTTCCACATACACCTGAGAAAGGACTTTTGGCTTCGAAAGATTTAGCATCAAACTCGCTTGAACGACTGTTCTTTTGCGGAATCGGGTCTCGAATCTGAGGCAGATCGGTTAGTAAGCCTAGAATTTACCACCAGGACCTCGCAACCTTTTCCATGTTCTGATATGAACTCGTTTAAAAGGGAAATAAATTTCAATCTTTATTTTGCCCTTAATATTTGTTTTTTTTTATATTATATTAGAGCATTCATTCTTATTATTTACACTTAATTTTAATATTTTATTATTGTTAATTGTTTGATGTTATAAAGCATTTCAAATGAACACAAGATTATTAACTAAATTCTAAGATATTTTATTGAATTTTAACTAATCGACAGCCATTGTTTTTACAAAGCCATGTAGTATACGCAATTTGTATTAAAACAAGATAAATTTATTCATGCAAATTAAATGTTACAAAAAAAATTCAGATGCCTTCCGAGCTTTATAATTTTATAAAACCATTTCTCCATTTCAATTTTTCCCATGACTATGTTGAATTTGCTTAAGATTATATTAATTATCAATAATTAATGATAATTCATGTACATTATAATTACATTTATTAGTTACGAAAAGTATGGGCATAGAAAGAAATGTGTTTGTTGAAACATCTTTTTTAGTCTTTAGTCTTATCTTTTTTGGTCTTACCAAATCCTTGAGGTTACTAAAAGAAAATCATAAAAGCTTTCATAAAGCCTTTAAATAGCTGAATGAATTTTTAAAAGAAATAAAGAGCTATTTCCTTTTTAAAATTTTTTATGTAAAAATTCGTTGTCTGAAAATGGATGTCATATCTAACGAATTCAGTCAAAAAATATAAATATTTATTACAAATTTGATTTTTAAACAACAAAAATGTGACACGTTCCAAAAAAAATCTTATTTTTCTCTGAAATGGCATATACTTTTATTTATTTATAGAAGAAAAGTATTTGTGTATTTTCGAATATAAATTTTAAATTTTTATTCGAAGTCGAGTATATTGATTATACAGGGTGATATTAAATTCAGTGTGCAGATTTTTAGAAAAAGCAGGAAACACGTCATAAATTTTGAATATATAAAAAAGAAAATAAAGAAGATATGACAAGAAATGTCGCACAGATGAATATGATAAATGTAATTACGACTGAACTACTTTTATTCCGAAATATTTTACATTTTTAGACTCAATCTATATGCATGTAGTTTTACAAAGACTGTCAGAAATCTGTTCTATTCGCAGTTGCGCACGTTTGATGCCAGTGATGCATATATCAATGGACTCGTTTTGAAATGCCCATCATTTAGAGGACTATATTATAGTAGCTCCGCTGCCATCGACCATTCCACGCTCTATGCACATCACATTGCATAATTTTACATATTCTACGTAGGAGGTAGGCGCTTTAAGCCAGAGCGACATCTTAAAAGGTCGCGTTGGCTTAAAGAGCCGTGCACAGGTCGCATTGGATCTAAATACTACTGTGGTAAAAAAGTTCTTATATATGTAGAACACCCCACGGAACTGTTTTGTTTTGCCATCATTTGCTCTGTAGCGAGAATTGTAAAAGTTTAGGCAATTTCTCAACTAACAGTCATGTTAGTTAATACAGCATTCCAGATTAGCGCCATCTGCCGAGCTATCTATGGACGACACAATTAATTTTCAGCCAGAGGCCTTACTACCCATCATTCAATAAAGACGCTTTTCGAGCATCGCTAAGTACGCGATAAGATGTTTCATTCCGATTTTTTTACTTTTACATTTCTAACGTCCTCCTAGAAGAAATTATCTTTCTGCTTGTGTGATATCTCCATATTTTAATCAATTTCCTGTATCCTTGTAAGTACCCCTCGTAAACCTTTCCCTTTAACTGTAAATAAATTCTTTCATTTTTAAAAAGTCTATCTATTTTCATCCTTTTCTAGTTTTGAAACTGAATCCGTAAATATTAAAAGATTCTGAAACACTTCACCTCTAAATTATTAACCCAGCTACCTGAATAATTTAATTGTTTTGTAAGATTTGGTTCAACTCCCACAAACAAGACACAAATATGATTCTTGTTCATATTACTTGGTATTCTTATGATATTTCACTTTAATATTTTAATGACCTTGGGTTTTCCATCTATCCTAAGAACTTTCACATTTAATTTTAAGGAAAAGTTTTGTTTAAAAGAAAAAAAAAGTTTTTATGACCTTTCTGTATGAAAATTTGAAACGATTACATTGGATCATAGATTTTTATACATTCTAATAAATATACGTTTATTAAAATCAATAAGAATTAAGAGGAATGGGTGTATATACGTAAGTATTAGAACTCCATAGAGTAGATTGTTTCATCTAAAATTAACAAACTGTGGACTAATATTTTGAAGGGTAGAAATGTGCGCTTGGAAACTACTTTTAAAATTTTATATAGTTAAAATAGCGCTTTTCTAAGATTAATCTTGAAAATGTTATTTCTATAAAGTTATTTTTAAACCTATCAAAATATTTTGAAACATTATCGTTTTAAATTATTTTTTTTAGTTACAATGTAATTCCATGCTTAATTTTCATGGATTTTCAGATCATATACATTTTTTACAAAATAATAATTTTAAAAAAAATCATTGTTGAAATGAAATTTAAAACGTGTTGCGTTTCTTCAAATGTGTGATAATATTCGCCTGCTATTGAGCCTCCGCAAAAATTAGATTTTGTTTCTTATCTTCTAAATTTTCATCTCCATATCTACTATTAATGCAGATGAATATGCGTGAGTCTTATCTATGACAGTACTATAAAAGATAGATGGTTTGGTCTAGAGCTACGAAGGTATTTACGGATATGTTCCGAAGGGCAAAAATTTGCATTTTGGAATTTTAAAAAATTTTAATTAAAATCTGAAATAAATAAAAATAGATTAATTTTTTCTGCAATAATTTTTTAAAATATTATTTTCCAAAGTTAATTCTACCATTTTTTTAAATTTTAACTATTATCTTTATTAGATTAACAATTTCATTATAATGGAACTCATTTTGCATCATGTCATTTTAACAAAAATATCCGTTTTCTCATAATTTTCAAATATAGATTTTATTGCTAAAATGAAGTTCAAAGCGTTCAATGATGGTGCCGTGTCCATGTTACCACGAAAATGAGTGCAGCAGCATCTGAAGGTAAAGACTCCTAGCTTACGAAGGTATAAGTCTAACTTCCAGCTCAAATGAAGATGACACACACCCACACATTCTTTTGCACAACCCCTTTTTATAGGGAGGCACAATCATACATCTCACATATAGGATACATAAAAACAACTATGCCCGAACCGGGAGGCCCAGATCACGGGAAAGACACGCTGTCCCTAGTCCTGGACGCTGGCTTTCATCCTTAGTAAAATATGTAAGAGCAGAATTTTCTTCAATTATAGAAAGCTAAAGGAGAAATATTCTGCTTAATGTTTTTGCAGTCTGCATGAGAAAAAAAGAAAGTTCTTATGACATTGAAATTAGAAGATAAATATTACAGGACAGATATGCCTTTTATGGAACAATATGACATCGTAGGTGTTCACTCTATTATAAAGGTTGATTCATACCTTAAATAAAGCGAGAGTAAATAAGTCTGGCTTTCCCAATTTAATTGTTAAAATGATTTTCTTACATGATCCATGTGCTTAAGGTATGCATAAGAGATTTAACTGAAAATAAGCATAACCAATATTTCCAGCTAATAAACTGATATTGTTTAAAGTAAAACAAATAATATAATTTTTTAAATTCTATTCCATCTTTGATCAACAAAGAAAAATTTTAGTGATAATTATAAAAAATAATTATTAAGTATAAAACAATTTCCGCAGGAATTAAACTCGCATTCATTACTTTATCCTGAAAAACATAGAAATCCAACATATAAAGTACATATAACTCAACATAACCTGGATACCAGTTGTAACAAATGCACTGCGTTCAAATTTACAAACAATCTTATGAATTAGCACGGCTTGTAAAGATACACCGTATTTTTTAAACTGTTCGAATATTGTCTTCTCCCTTAGAGCTTGTTCAAAATGAAACTGATATTTTCTCTGTTAATAATTTTCTTCTTTGGAAATAACATTCCTTTCACTAATATTTCACTGCAGTAGATACTCTTTAGGAATGGAGTAAGGTGTCATTCCCTTGTGAGTTCATGCCCGTATAATGAAAGCAGACTTTCACAATTCTTAGGATCCATAGCATGGATACTCTTTTCCAGAAGGATTATTGTTTTTGATCGATAAATAGGGATAGCTGGCTTAAAATTTTAACTGTTATTGTATTACATTTCCTTTTGGAAAAATTTCAGACAACTAATAAGTGCAATATATAGATGATAAGCATTATTTCAATATTCAGCCAATAAATCGTTTCATTATCTGCCACTGCACGTTATAATTTCAAGATATTGTTCGATATTGTCTGGAACATTACCACCTAAAAAACTATCATTTGAAAATTCTTCTTTATTTGCTGATTTTTAATCAAAATATTAAATTAAAATTACTTTTTTCTTTTACAACGCCAATGAAATTAGCTCACCATCATTCCATGAATCGAAAATCCTTTCGTGGTTTTGGAGAAGATAAATTCGAAATACGTTCTACTTGGTGATTTTCAAAACTTAATGTAAATTTTTTAATGTAAATTGCGTTTAAAATTTAAAGCTGAGAACTCATGATTGGCTCTTTCAAACTCTCAAGTAAATGAAGTAAGACATAACTTACTGCAGTTTTCTTACAATTCCGTGCACTTACAATAAAAATAATTCAAAACATTTTTCATTTTTTTTTTGAGATTCTTAAAAGAGTGCATAATCTTTTCCCTTCATTGAAGCCTATTTTCTTTCTCAAGTAATGCTTAAAATATCTGTAGATGATGATAATCAAAATTATTTTTAATTTTATCTTCTCTAATAATAACAATGAATTCACTTTCTTTACAGATAACATTCGAGCTTGAATGGTTTTCGTTTCAACTTTTGAAAGAAAAATCGAACATGCTCATACAATTTATATCCTTATCGCATTTAATTATTAATTGCTTTTGATTTATTTACTTTAAAAGCTTGTCTTCAGAGTCAATTAATTTCTTTAAAAAATTTCAATTATGATATCAATTACTTGAAAGAGTAAACTAAATTTGTGTGTGCTAACCAATGTGTATTATTTTAATTACTCTCTCATTAAAATTTATTTTTACTTGTAGAGCAATTAACGTTACGATTATATCTACTGGAAGTAAATTAATAAGATAAATCATTTTTATTAATGCCATCATTTTATTTGAATGATGCTTGTCAAATAATTAGTCTTTTGTAACAATGACACAAATAACAAATAAGTATTTTCAAACAGAATTAAATTTATCTTCACGATTTCTTGAATAGGACCCTTTAAATACTTTATTAATTTATTTAATGCTGTTGCAATTTAATATCCCAATAAAAGGCATTTATTTTCAGAGATGTCGTACGATTGAATGGATCTTCTTTCTGAATATCTGGGAATTAGGATATTTTTTAAATGAAATCATATTCATTAAATTTATGTAATTAAGTCTACTGAAAGAGTTTCAATTGAATATTTTAATTTCACAGATTGTTTTGTTCAATATATGCTGTAAACAATTATTCTATTTCCAGACTTTTGTAGTAAATCCCCTATATTATATGTTATTTAAAAGTTCAGTACACTCCTGAATATCCGGCTTATTGTGGCAGAAGGACTGCCGGATAACAAAAAGGCCGCATAGATCTGATTTCTATGAGTTCATTTCTTTGCCCACCAACACCAGGAGACAAAGGTTTTCTACCAGAACTCATTTTCATATGTATTTTCTCACTTCTTATTGAGTGCTAAGCCTTCCATTTATCTCAAGTCACAAAGAATGTGAACGCGGCCACCGTCCGGTGAAACATTAAAGCTGTAGTTGGTAATGTGTCTAGTCAAAATAGAAGATTATATACTGGTATTTTATATATGTTTATATACTGTGAGGCACAATTAAAAATTTATTTTAAAAAGTAAGTTAAATGATATAAACTGTTCACATTTTAACATCAATTCTATCATGTTCTACTTAAATATAGGAAACATAAAAAGACTTTAGCGCAACTCGCAGGCCTAATTCTTAAGAAAATTGGCACAAACTGATTTTATTTTTCACTGAAAAAAAGGATTACATAGGTGCGAAAAGGCAATCCTAAGATAGGAATCCAAACTTGGTTTTTAGGTTTTGAAAAGTTTTTAATGGATGATTTAACAGACTCCTTGCATTCTTCATTTAGTAGCGATAAAAGAAAACATGCTGGATAGTACGGAAACCGGATAGTCACGAACCAGACTCTCGGGAGTGCGTTGTTATAACCAGTCTACATCATAGCATAAGTTATAAATATTTGCTAATTATCCCTTTGTTTTTAATTTCATCAGGTATAGTTTAGTTCAATGTCAGAGTGTGCTGAGCAATTCAGAATTGATTACATTTCCGATTTAAAAACTAAAATCACTCATTCTTATTAATGACTCATTCACTCATCACTCATTCATTCATCTTCTGCCTTCAAACTTGACGCATTCAATTGAAGATTGCATTTTTAATATTAAAAACTAATATTTAAATGAAAAAAGAGGGGGGGGGAGGAATGCCGAAACAGATTTTCAACTTTCAGTCAACTAAATTTAGACTATAATCAGTGAGTTTGGAAGATTATCGCCAATCAATATCCAAATCATTTTAAGGAAACATAACCACGGACAATCATATTCATCAGAACATGGACAATCATATCCATGGCCAATCATATTCATTCCCTTAATTTCTATTATAGCAATTGTATGAAAAATATGGTCATTAATAACAACAAAAAACACACACTGAAAAGATTATACTTTTAAAAATGTCCTAGTTATATCATTTTCCAGTATAATAAAAGAAATATTGAGAAAAGTCTTACTTTTTTTTATTCGATGAAACCCCGCTATTGTATTAATATAACAATTCTGTCTTGAAAATTAATATTTATATTCTCATATAATTATTTTATAATAATTATATGAAATATAATTTTTATATTTTCTCCACAATTACATAAGTTACATTTGAATAGTTATAGTTGAATAGATTGGTAGTTCAAAACAAAGTCGTGCAATAAATTATACCTTTTTTTTATTAACGCTCCATTCTAAAACTATAAAAGAATAATTTTAATGCATCTTTTGTAACTTTAAATCACTAAAAAATATTTAAAGAGGAGAAATTTAGCGGAATAAAAATTATAATTTTGGTAATTCTCTCTTATACGGGTGCACGATGTCGCCAATGAGAGCCAAACGCTAGTTAAGTCGCCAAGAGAAGCGAATGACAAAACAAATGTCACCAGTGTGAACAAAACGCAAACAAAGTCACCAAATGCGGACGTTGTGAAAAAGTGCTTGATTGTGAAATTTGACGTAAGTTTGCATTTTTGGCGACTGTTTGGTAATTTTTTACTTTTTTGATAGACGAATTTTTCGTTTTGAAATGCCCAAAATTTTTTACTTGAATTTTGTTTCTTTGCACTGAATAGTAAAAATAATAAAAGCTTCTTTCACATGCTTTTATTGAAACAGATATTAAAATTTCAATGAAAAGTTAAATAAAATAAATTACTTAAGAATATTTGTGAATGAACAAACAATGGCGAAGATACACGAATTTTAATAGAAATAGCACATTATGCAGGTTTACAAAATGCTGTTTCGTTTCAAAAGAATCGTACTGATTTTTGTTTCAAAACAAATATTGCTTCGTAAATCAAGTGCTTGGAAAGTTACTATCTGATCCTTAAATTTCCTACGTGTAAGTTTTACAACATCATCATTCTACCCCTTCCTTGTTGCTTTTTCTTCATTTCGGCGTAGACCTGAGCTTCCTTTTTCAGCGCTGTTCGTTTCTTCTCTAAGTCTTCATCATCACTTGATTCTTCTTCTTCTACAAAAAGATTAAGAAAAATGATGAAAGATGGTGAGAAATATCATGCAGGAGCCAAATAGAGGATACATACTTGCATCTTTACAAATGAAGTCATATGGATTATCTTAAAAGTTATCATGCTTGTTATAGGGATTTAAAAATAATTTGGATTATTTAAAAAAATTAATCTGATTAAGGTTATTCAACGCATTATATTGTTTGCATCCCATGGAAAAAAATAATTGGCAATGGTACCCCCCAAACTTTCTGATAAATTTGCGAAAGAACTATTTGCAGGAAATTGTATACAATAATGAATATATATCAACTTTTGGCGTGCATTTAGTATTTATAATGAATCTATTGAGTAATTCTTGGCTAGCTATTTGGCGATTAATTTCAAGTATGTAGTTAATAATACTTGGAAATCGAATTTGTGATTTATATAGGTTTTAGTCAACCAATTGAAACAAAGATCTGGCACAATTCTTCATTGTAGTCTCAAATTCCCATATAAAATTTATATAATTAAGTTATTACGTTTTTGAATTATCGCTTTTACATGTTTCTCAAAGTGCTAACAGATGGAATATATACCTTTTGCTAGATTTGGATCAAAATTTGACTGATTTCTAGAATATAAATATTAAATATTTGGGCCAAACATTATCTATCTAGTTCTTTTTGTTTTGTAGTTACTGTATTAACTTACATTCGAAATGATTAACAAACAAACTTCCCCAATTGTAATTAATTACCATAATAAATATTTGAAGCGATAAAATTTCTCAAACACAAACAAAGGTGGAAATAAAATTTGTGTTAAAAAAAGTGCAGGTCCTTTTCATTGAAAAAAAAAAAAGAATATTCAAAATCCTTAAAATAACTAGTGAATTTCTTAATACAATTTTTAGAATTAGTTTTTCAATATCTATACTGGACATCATATAAGTATTAAAAAAATTTGGATAAAAGTTGATAAATGAGAAACTGAAATTTTCAAAATTATCAAAATTGATAATTTTCAAAAAAATGCGAAGGTATTTTGGAAGTATTTCAGGCGGAGAATTTTCTTTGGAAGCTAAATTAGCTTTTTGAATGGCCAATATAGCTTTATAAAAATATATAAAAACTTGTGAAGCCGTAATTTTGCTGTGTAGAAGTTATTTTGAAATTAATAAGTAGATATAAGATTTCCTATTGTATCAAATATTGCACCCTTAAAAGATTTTTGTGTTATTAAATGTATTCATTTTGAAATTTTCTTTCTAATCACACGATTTTGGCCAAACTCTAAAAAAGTTAGAAAGTTTATATAGCTTAAGAACAATTTTTGAGTGATTAAACATTTGTTATTTCATTATGATAATTTAAATTATCTATTATAACCATACAAATAGCTCATAAAGGAAAAAAGCATAATGTAATAAACTTTTAAGGAATCATTCATGATCTTCCCTTTGATGTTTGTATCAATTCAAATTAAAAATTGAAAATTAAAAAAAAACTTTTGTAGAGTCCCGATCTCTATAAAAGATATATTGATCAATAAAGTGGTCATTATAATAAATATCAAATCACATTTAGTCTTGCGTTTTACACTGAGGTGCCACTGAATTAGAAATAGCAAGAGATATGCAAATTGTGTAGCACTGCTCATCATTTATGCGCAAGGGAGGGGCTGTGGTAATTGCATATATAGTGCGGACTGTGGTTGTTCTGGATTAGTTTTTGGAATCGCCATTATGGGTAAGCTACCTGATTTAGATGCCTTTAATCGCGGGCAAATCGTAGGGGCTAGACGTATGGGACATTCAATTTCCGAAATCGTCAGACAGCTGGGATTTTCAAGATCGACAGTGTCAAGAGTATACCAAGAATACGTGAATGGGGGGGGAAAACTAGCAATTGATCTAACTGCAAAGGACAATTAGCCGTGACAGTGCGTGGTGAGAGACAGCTTAGTCGCATTGTACGCAGCCAGCGAAGCCAAACATTAACTCAAATTACAACCCAGTTGAATGAAGGTGCCAGTCGAAGAGTCAGTAAACGGACTGTGCAACGCTCGCTTCACCGTATGGGCTTCAGGAGTCGTCGACCTAAAAGAGTACCATTGCACAATGCTCGCCATCCATCTGCACGTCTTGCCTGGGCAAGAGAACACAGAGATTGGAGTGTAGAAGACTGGAAACAAGTGGCATGGAGTGATTAGTCTCGATTCCGACTACTTCACGCCGAAGGGAGGTTGAGAATATGGCGTCAGCCTCATGAAGCCATGGATCCTGCATGCCAGGTTGGAACTGTTCAAGGGTATGGTTGCTCAATCATGGTGTGGGGTGTTTTCTCGTGGCGCTGTTTGGGATGATTGGTGTCTGTACCAACCTCTCTCAATGCAATTCGGTATGCAGAGTTGCTGGGGAATCATCTCCATCCATTTATGCTGTTATGTTATCCGCAAAGTAATAGAGTGTTTCAGCAAGACAACTGTACCTCTCACAAGTCCCGATTGGCTACTGGTTTGTTGGATGAGCATTCCTCTGAGTTTTCTGTCATAAATTGGCCATCTAGAAGCCCAGACTTAAACCCTATAGAGCATATTTGGGATTTTTTGGAACAAGACGTGAAAGGCCAACTCACTGCACCAACGAACCTTACTGAACTATGGATAGCTTTAGCCAATAGTTGGCAAGCCATTCCCGTAGAACGTTTCCAGAAACTTGTCGAATCTATGCCTCGTCGAGTGGCAGCCGTTATCAAGGCCAGAGGAGGCCCAACTCGTTACTAGACGGGTATCCCTAATTCAGTGGCACTTCAGTGTATTTGAAAGCAGACAAATATTTAAAGTTGAAAAAGTCTCATACAAGCCTTTATAAAATTTTATTAATATTTTTTTGAAAAAATTCAATTCTGCAAATCAATTTAAATTTCCTTTTCTGTTATAATTTTATCGTACAATTTAGTTTTCTTTCTGATCCTGAGCAAATCTTAATTAAAATATTATCATAAACTAAAAATCAATCCATCGTTTTATTTCACTTAACTTATGATCTTATTTGGATACCGGCTATATAAAAGAGAATTCGTGAAAAATTGCATTTGAGATTTTTAAAAATATTTGTACAACAAGATTATATCATAGACATGCATGTTAAAGTGGAGGAAAAATTTTAAAAATGGAAAAGTGCTTAAAAATAAACTTTTATTTGAGTACTAAAAATATAAAATCTTTTTCCTAATAAAAGCATAAAGGTTTAACCAATTCATGAACCGTTGAAAAAAATATTTTCAGGAAACCCTGCCACACAGAAAATCGTAAGAAAATGGCTTGCTTTAAAAATAGCATGCACCCATAATACTTTTAATTCCTTTATCAGATATTTAAGGGCTTTTAATTTTCATTTTATCATTCAAAATTATGATAGTTAAAAAAAGTTAATGGATTTTTTGTATTTCCTCCAAGCATAATAGTGAAAAGTTAAGGAAACGGTATTTATATTCATACCTGCAGGTTTCAGTTTACGGGCACCAGCAGATGGCACTAGTTTTGTAGGCTCCATTTTCTGCAAGAACTAAAGAAGATAATTTATCATTAATTAAATAACAACTGAAAAATTAAAAATTAGTTATGTATTGGAGGCATGACTTTTGCAATTTAAACTTTATTGATAAAAAAAAGCTAGACTTGAAAGATTTTCTTACATAATATTGATTAACAGCGAAATCTTTGCACACAGTTGATATTTTTATCAATTTTATCAGATTTACAGTTTTTTACTTCCTATTATTACTTCACACTCTCCCTATACTTTTTATGTATATACCTTGTTCAATTTTTCAATCGTTAATAAAATACTTTTAATTCGTTCACTCGAGTTCAAATACAGCTTTTTAAACTTGTGGTGGAGGGAACTAGATATTAGCACAGTTTTTTTCTCAAATATTAGTTCATTAATAAGATTTAATTAATTTTTAATATTTTAAACTGAGTTTAAACAGCGTATAATGAAAATTGAAAGAGACAGGCAGTAGCTCAATCGGTAAAATGCAAGGATTTCAGTATTTTTCACGCGAAGGTAAAGAAAGCGAATCGAATACTTGCAAAAATCAATCATTTATTGATAATTAATAAATTTTTTGATAATTATTTAATAAAAAGTAACTAAAATAAAAAATATTTATTTGTTGAACTAAATAGGAGTTTAATTTATTATTTTTACTTACTTATACTTATACTTATTTAAATCAAGTTTTAAACAAGCTCTTTAAGCATTACTGAATTCTATTTACTATTAGATTTGTTTGCTTCAAGATATCAAAACATAAAACTTCTGATAATAATTCTCATGGTAAATAATATAATTTTCATATTTTAAAGTTATTTAACATTGCTTATTAAAAGATGAAAAAGAGATTTGATAGGGTATATACTCGCTGTGTAAAATTTGAATGCATGTGTGTGTGCGTTTTCATATTAATGCTAGAAGAATTTTTTTATTTCGAACTTAATTACCAGATAATTAAAAAATACTAAAATAAATAATTTACACATAAAAAATAAGTGTTGAAGAATATCTTTACAGACGTTTGGAAAAAAGAGCGCTAAATATATTATATTTACCTCTTCCTCCTTTAATTCTTCTTTCAGAGCTTCTAAATCCTGTTCCTTTAGTTTTTCAAATATTTTCTCCAAAAGGGTCTCAATTTTTGTAACAATGACAGTAGCTTCTTCGTCCGGAGCTGTAGTCAGGTCACTATCTTCATCCTAAAATAACGATTTTTTTTAAATGGATTTTTTAGTTATAGGAGGTATAATGCGAGTTAGAAGAACTTATGGGGATGGTCTTAAAATATCGAGATACAGAAATCAAAAGTTTCTTCTTAAATATTTTCGCTTTTTAAATAGTATACATACTTAATTATGCAGGTAGCATGTGAGCTTATGATACAAATATACTCTACAATATCATATGATGTAAGAATCATTCGCAATGTTGTATATTGAAGAATAGTGAAATATATTGAAGAATAGTGAAATATATTAAAGAATAGTGAATGTATGTATTGAAGAATAGTGAAATATATTGAAGAATAGTGAATGTATGTATTGAAGAATAGTGAATGTTATGTATATTGAAGAATAGAGAAAATTTATACCATCATATCATATTGTATATTATTACGAAACATAAGGTGCTAATATAGTTCCATCCATGACAAATTATACAACTTTTATCGTGCATTATTTAAAGAGTTATTATTTAAAGAGAGATTATTATTTTTTATTTTTACTATTTCATTTACCTCTTGGAGATATTTTTCCATGAGTTGAAGCTGCTGCCACAATCCTGATTTAATATCGGCGTGAAGTGTCTTTATTCTTTCTAACTCATATTCTGCAGCTGATTTTCGTTTCAGCTGTTCTTCATTGTCCAATTTGGCTTGCTCCAACTCTTTTTCAAGTACTCTGAAATAAGTTAATATCGGTCCACATTATTCGGAATAATATGATTCATTTCAGTGCAGTTTGTTCTTATTTAATTAATGCGTGAAATTTAGGGAAATAATATTAAAATTCAATCAAATACCGCCGAATGATCCATGAACTGTTTTCACCAGACTAGAAAGGAATTAACTTCATGGTATCACAACCTTTCAAAAAACGTAAGCCTTCATGCCATCGAAATAAAGCTTCAAGTTGCGTAGAAAAGGCATATCCATTTGTTACTTAGCACCTTATAGACAGTTTATGAAATTTGTTTACATTTTGACAGAACTCTTTAAGAAGAAAATGCACTATTGGAAATTGCAAAAAAAAAAAAAAAAATGATTGTAAGACAAAAACTTTTCTTAAAATGTTCTCCATTCTTACTTGTTATTGAGTGTATAGATTATGAGAACTGGAATATATATTTTTATATCGAAATCTTATAATGTATACTGAAAATTCCAATTTAGTTGGCTGACGGATGAACTTCACACTTCAAACAACTCTTCTTTAAAGTATCTATGTATAAACTAGTTATAGCTTTTCTAAGAAATTGTAAATTGGGATATCGCTTTTGTTCCTTTGTAGTAAGCTTATTTTTCCCAATGATGGCATAAAAATTGAGAACAAAATCATTTGAAAAACTTAAATTATTGAACTGCTCAATTAATTTGCCACTAATCTCTACTTATAATAAAGCTCAATGTGTGTGTGTGTGTGTGTGTGTTGGCGCTCTACAGGCCAGACCGTTGGACCTACAGCTACCAAATTTGGTACATGCATACCTTGGAGGTTCGGAATGTGCACCTCGGAGCCCTTTTTTCGAATTTTTAATTAGAATTTGAATTAATTAAAATTTAAGCGAAATTTCGACGTTTTTCCGTTATAACTTCCGAAAATATCATTGGACAAACATGATTTTTACATCAATTTAAAGATAAAAAAATTAGCTTTCTAACGATATCAGTTTTTTTAATTTATAACGTAAGCTTCTATTTTTAACGAATTTTTAAAGAAATATTTTAACCATGTTTTTATCACGTGACTGGATAAAATAAAAGAATGCCGGAAGTTCAAATAAAAAAAATTATCATCGCAAAATAAATCTACAGAAATGCAACTGTCAGCACGTGACAGGATAAAATAAAATAAATATAAAATGTGATATTTTCTTTAAAAAATAAATGCAAATGATTCTATGATCTTTTGCAATATCTGTATCATTAATTCCATAAATTATCTTTATTTACTGTAAACCTGATTGAATTTAGACAGGATATGCATTGAAATCGCGACTTAATGGCATATTTATGTAATCGTTTGCAATATCTGTATCATTAATTCAATACTTTTTTCCCTTTCTCGCTTTCTTTGAAAATAAAAACATATTTCATATTTTGGCAACATCATCGAAAAAAACATTTTTAAATATTTTGGAAGCATAACCGATAGTTAAAACTGATTGATTTATAAAATTAAAGAATATTATTAGGAAAAGGTGTTCTTTTAGAACTTTTCGTCCATCATCTTAAAGAAAATAATGCTTTTAGGCCAATCAATTCCCTGAATTACTTCTAGGCTAATGAATATGTGATTTAATTGAAAATTTTAGAACGCATTACTCATGGCGAACCAGCTGGTCGCCAAAGGCGGCTAGTTATAACTAAAATCCTGAAGAAGATCGAGATTAAGATATGTCCTGGAATCAGCAAGGACATAATTACAACGCCTATTGATATAAACTAAATGTAAATAAAAAGAATAAAAACAATGTGACGATGAACTTTTAGAATAAAGAAAAAAAAAAAAAAAAACAAGTTATTCACCAAAAGTGGTTTGTGGCAAATATGATAAATAAAGAACATAAATTTCAACAACTACGATATGAAATCTTGTTAAAAAATTGGATGAATACCTAAAACCAATCTTAACAATGACAAAATTCAAATTAATAAAGAAATAGAATTTTTATAACGATAAGAATTCTAACAACCTTCAAAAACCGAATAATGGGTATTGGAGATATATTTGAAATCAGAAATTATCACATTAATTCATTACTGAAATTTATAATTTTACGCATTAATTGTTCAAAGAAATTTATAATTTGTCAAACGTATTCATCACAGAAATGTATAATTTATCACATAAATCTATAATTTATCCAATAAATTTAAACAATAATTCGTTATAATAAGTCATTACATAAACAACTTGAAACAACTTGACCGATTGAAAATGTTTTTGAATTTTGATTGAAAATAAAAAAAGAAGCATTTTTTAAAAAAATATTAGAAATTTTATAGGGAAAGTGAGCAATTTTATGAATAGTTCTCACAACTAGTTGATTGTGGGGGATTTAACTTGTCCCATAAATAATACGTGTGATATACTCAATCATGGAAACAATTCTGCAATTGTGCTATATCACTTAGAAGAAATTTACAAATTTTGAGATTGGCGACAATCAGTGAGTTTATTCAAATAGAATTTAGTTCAAAATTTTTCGTACTCACATCTGAGGCGAAGCCAATTCAGCGCCTCGTAAGCCTTCGTTTTCTGAGCGCAACCGTTCTGCCTCTTTCCTCAGGCTTTCAAGCTTGGCTTCGGCTTGTGACGACAGCTGCGCCAATTCATCTTGTGTCGTTTGCTGAGATAGAAATCTAGCCTCGGCCTCCTGAAAACAGAACATTTCCCGAATTTCAGTGCAAAATTTCTTTCATATTCATTTTAAACAAGACCACTGTGTGGTAAAATTATTAAGAAAACTAACATCTCAGATTGCTACTATGTTTTACAATATATATACTGACGGTTTAAAACTAGAGTCATCAAAATATTTTTTTCTTAGAAGTACCATGAAATGCTGTAGTTTGTAGAAAAAGAATCAAAGACACTTCAGCAATTTTGAAGATGGAATGTTTGTGTGTGCCTCATAAAGACAAGATCTAATTCTCTCAGAAACTTTCTTTTTTGCTTTTCTCCTTCAATATTAAATAGCTTCTCTAGTCATTATTGGTACTTTTCCATTATTGAGGTACATCGAATAAATCGCTAAAAACTCGCCAAATAATCGTTTTGGGGAAAAAAAGCAAAATTACGTCAAATTTTACGTAGTTATACTTGGCAACTTAGTTTGCGTTTTATTCCCACTGGCGATATTTGTTTTGTAATCCGTTTCGTTTGGCGACTTGACTCGCGTTTGGCTTACATTGGTGACACCTTGCGCCCGTATAATGGAAAAGTACCTTATCATTTAAGTAAAAGGCTAAATACTGGGCTGAATCGCGCTAGATGATCTATGCGGGCTATAACAGAAAGGTTTGCAATACAATTATGGATCATTACTAAATACATCCACGCTATTTACAAGAAGGGTTTCAGAAAAATTTGACATTAATAACTAACTATCTTTATCTCTTTTGTTTCGCTTCAAAACTAAAAAAAAGCGTCTGTTTAGACAATAATGAATTCTACTTTTTATATTATATGGCTCTTCATAGTTTACATAAAGGAGAGTTTGATTTCTATTAGGGGACTCTGAATTTTTTGTTCAATGTGACTCAAAATTGTTTCAACTGTGGGCAGGAGTTTCCAATCAAAAGTATTTTTTTGTCTGCTCTGAAAAAAGATATTTATTTATAAGCAACTAAAAATGAGGAAAAATTAAAACATTGACGATCGGCAAAAATTGTTTCCTATGAAATTTCAAAACGGGTACCAAACTCATAAAAATGAAAATAGCATACAAGTATAGAGTATGAAGAAGAACGAATGAGATATAGATGTATTTCCAATATTCTAATAACTAAGAAAAGGAAGTTAATGTTTACAATCTCTAAACGATCACAAAATTATTCTATTTATTTGTAATTTTGAAATGTTTCAATTCTTTTTTTGAATTACTTTGATCTGCAGCAAGAAATAATTTAATGCTATCTTTTAAATCAATATGTGCTTTCTTGGAAATACTAAAATTTTTCAAACATATTGCCATAATAAAATTCGAAAAACAATTGCGTTTAAGCTTAGAATACTAATAAAGGTGACATCTCAATATGGAAAACGGACTATCGCTACAAAGAAGAGTAACTCTTAAGTAATTGATTTCCTCCTTTTCACTCTTACACAGCAATTATTTTAAAGATCGTAAGTTGTTGCTTACATTGATATCCGATATACCTATGGCTTCCTTAATCTTCTCGAAGGCCTCGTGGTACTTCTTAAGTTCTGCTTCCTGCTCTGTGCGCAGCTGCCTCCACTGCTCCGCAGCTTCAGAATCCCGCAGCTCTGTTGATTGTTTCTGGGGAAGAAAAAGTTAATCACTATTATTAGCATCTGTGAAAAATTTTAAACTATTAATATAAGTAGATATGTTTGAAATTTTCATAAAACTTTTTAAAATTCTGAAATATTCATTTGTCTCTACCGGTAAGTCTTTTGCTGGATTATTGAAATTAAATACTCTACTATACTAAACAAAAAAAGAGAAAGTTATTACATTTCATGTATTACATGCATATAAGGAATTTATGAATTACATAACTGTTTTCTATATATAATATTTTATTTCTATTTTAATTAGAAATTTAAGTTTTAAATAAACAATGCACCATTAAATAAATATGTATTTTAAGAAATATGTTTTTTCCTATCAACTGGCGTCATAATCTAGGCAGTAGACTTCTGAAAAAGAGCTGTTTACTAAGTTTAGTCATGTAGTTTTAATAATAATAAGTTTTGGCATAACTTAAATTTTCAATGTTCTTTAAATTCACACTTTCAACACACAATGTTTCACAGTTAACTGAGTGTGCTGAGTCAGAGTTTGTTAAGAAACCCAATCCACTGATTGCTTATTCTTAAATCTATAATCGTATTAATCGAAATAAAAGGAATACTAGCCTTATAAAAATCCGTCTAATGTACAAATCAATGGTAAAAAAAGTACTAAATAAATATAATTTAAAACGTAAATCATCCAAGTATCAAAATATACAATTTATGGTTATTCATTACATACTTTTCTCACTACTACTTATATGAATTTATGCGAATTTGTTCAAACATGTTACGCAACTCCTTAAATTTCTACAAACATATTCTATTTGTATGAGCAAAGGGGGCCATTATTCAACAATGTTTTTCCAACCTAGGGATACTTAAAATGACTGACTGAAGTAATGGGGGAAAACTTTGTTTTAATTTTTTTTCACTAAACCCTTAAAATTCATCATTTCTGAATAGTCTTTTAACTTCATATTAACAAGCGAAATTGAGCAGTCTACCTGCATGGTAAGCTGCTTGGGCTTGAGGGCTTTGTTATACTCCGCTATAATTTTTTCTTTTTCTTGTCGGGCCCTGAGAGCATCGGCTTCCGCTTTGGAGAGCTCTTTGCGCGCCACCTCTCTCCTCTCATGAGCCCTGGCCTCGCTCGCCATGAGTCGTTCCACGTCAAGTTGTTGCTCGTGATGCTGTTCTTCAAGTTCCTCCAGCAAACGAGGGTACGCCATCAGCTCCTGAAAACGCCAGCATATCTTGCAGAAGATTTTCACTCAATACTTTATTAAAATGATAACACAAACTCTTTTTAGAAGAGGTACAATGCAAAAATTTAACCGTGTTAAAAAATAGACTTTAATGTTGTTATGTTCAAATTCTGAAAGTCGTATAGAGATCATGGTGATATTTGCATTTTTGATACTATTTAATTTAAAGATATCAGATGGCAATACTCATAATTGCTAATGCTGATTTTTCAAGAATTCACAGGCTATTCTCCATTTAACATTGTATTAGTATTAGGGTACGATCAGCTCATGTGGTATGAATGAGCATATCCATCAATTGAATTAATCACTATTCATGTACTTTGAAGCAAATTTTGGCAATGTTTCAATCAGTAAGGTTTTAAGCAATAATAGTTCTTAAGCGTTTGTACAGACAATTTGCAAACACTCTTCAAATTCATTTCATATAATGAAACACGTGAGATTCAGGAAATTCAAATAAGGGTTCATTTTTTACAAATATGTTACTAAAGTTTTGCATTTTAGTGAAATAACATGTATCTATTTCAGTCAAAGTTAATTTAGAAGTAAATAAAATTCCATAAAAAAGAGGCATTAGCAGTGGCAATCATGGAAAAGGCAACAGAAAATAAAATGCTCACTCAAACTATTGCTGAAAATTTTGTTGGATGTTTTGAAATTTAATTATCAAGAATTCGAACCATGGAAGCAATGTTTATATCGCTCATCCTAAATTTTACATGAGAAATTATGTAGCTTCATGCAATTCAGTTTTTTTTTATGTGGGCTTATAAAAACAAATAATTATGGCATTTGGTTTGGAAATCAATGACAACAGTCTAAGAGAAATTACACGATAAATATCCATGCCACATGAAGTGTAAAATGTAACTCAACATATACTCACCAATGCTCACTTCGTCTTTCTGTAATTTTAATAAATAAATTGTCTTTCACCTTCAATGTTTATACAAGATTGAATACCTCCTCATATTACTTGGCTCATAAAAATCCGAGAGAGGTAAACATTTATTTGCAGAAGATTGGTTAACACATTTCTTTCAATTTCGTAGTAACTGCAATTGTTCGATATGTTGTCCTGCAAATGTTGATTTTGGGACACTTTGATGGATTATTTTAGTAAAAGTTCTTATGCCAAATTGTTTGTGCCACATTCTCAAAATTTTTGAGCAACAAACTCAAACGGCGTAACATCCTATGTAAGCATATGCTGGATAACTACTCTATTAGCATTTTATAAGACATTCAAGAAATTGATTGATATATATATTCAAGACATTGATTGATATTCTGAATGCTGTACAATATGAGGAAGCAATTGCTACATTATTTCAGGGCATTTTGTGCTATTAGGATATAAATCTGCCTTTTTAAAATATGTCACTAAAGGTAAAATGTTTTAAACTGAAACTCAAGTAGGTCAACAAAACGAAGCCAAAATAATAAGATATATAAAAAAGATGATTCAGTTCCCTTTTTGAAAACTTCAATGTAATTAAGAAAAGAAAAAAAATATCTTACTCTCCTCAGTTGTTCTTCAATAGCTTTATACTTCACTTGGATGATTTGGCATTCCATCAAATTTTTCTCAACTTTTTGGTAATCATTTTCTAATTCTCGCACCCTCTGTAGAAACAAATACTATTAAGAAATACTTTTATTGATGGTTAAATTTTGCAAGAAAATATAAGTAATATTTTTAATAAACACAGACTAAATATTATTAAAAGAATTATAAACTGGTTAATAATTAAGAAGCTTATTAAGAATTATA
>JAPMOQ010050474.1:1199595-1225767 GCA_026543055.1 Argiope trifasciata
TTCACTAATGGAAACATTAATTATTGCTTTCTACTATCAGAACTTTAGCATACGATAATTATCTTTTACTAATAGAAAATGATTTTGAATTTCAAAATAAGTGAAAGATTATCGCTTAATGGAAAACTTAAGGCGAAAAATTTAATTAATTTTACTTCAAATGCCATTTAAAACAGATTTTATAAATGTTTGGCTAAAATTAAATTTGGCATGAAACGACAGTGAGGTAAATGTTTGTGGCTTTATAACAATCATTGAATTTCAGTCCTTTTATTAGAGTAATTCAATTTTGGATTGTACCATCGCTCTGCCATAGATTGACACTAACATTTTACAAACCTCTGAAAACAATTGCTCCATTTTTTTCACATTATCTAGAATTCATATCAAAGCCATATTGAGAAAATTTTAATAGAAGTGAATATTATTTTCTTTTAGGCTGGGTAATTTCCATAAAAGATAAGTTTCAAAATGTTATTATTCACTCTGTGTTCCATAACAGAAAATTGCTTTAATCACTTTTGAAGTATGTGACGTAAATTATTATTTTGGATGAAAAATTATTGATTATCTTTAAGGCAAATTTTCTGCATATTTACATCAATAAATGTTAAAAGCGAAGTGAAATTATATGAAAAATAATGCCAAATTTTATTTTTTATTAACACCAATAATTTAACAAATAAAATAACTAGAAATTAAAAAATATTTTACTTTAACATTAAAATTTTTAATTGTTATTTTCTTAAAGAAATTATGCTGAAATTTGCTACATATCTTTAATTTCATATTGAAATATATATTTATTAATAATATTTTAGAATATATAGCTTTGAGAAGAAAAAAATAGATAGGTAAAAAACTGAATTCCTGATTTTTTAATAAAAATATTGATTTCACCAAATTTAATCATATATATTCTGTCTGTTAATTTATAAACAATTAATCTTTCATGGACACATTGTTTCATACAACAATATATATACAGCCATGTATAGGGAAAAAATTCACACGACTTTCCCTACTGCGTAATCTTAATTTCAGAAATAATAATAATATACAAAATTTTAACCACTAAAACTTTTTAATTCATTGACAAAGTGCGTCAAAAAACCCTCGGGCAAGGTTATTTCATTATATAATAGAAGTTAATTACTTTCTTTATATTTTTTTATTCATTTCTTTTTATCTACTATTTCAATTATAGCATATTTTATAATGTATTTGTTACTTTATGTACTGATTGTTCTTAATTTTTTACAATGTCAAGCAAAAGATATGTTGTTTTAAAGTTGGAAAACGAGTAGTATGAAGACGTTTGCTGCTTAATGTTCCTTAGCAAACAGTGCCTGATGAAATCTGTCGTTTCAAAGAGCCTGACCATGCTGGTCAAAATCTAGCAGAAGAACTAAAATGTACGGTGAACGCTTTCAATAGCCGTAAGTTTATCAAAAAGGGAGTTCAATGAAATTTGATGGTTTCCATAACATATTGTTGAACTTCGCCAACGTTAAAAATAAGTCAAGATTTAGGACGGTATTTGCACAAGAGGCAAAACACCTCTGATTTTTCTGGATAAGGGAGTTAAAATAATTGCAAAAGTGTACCAGCGGAACATTCTAAAAGCTATAGTACTTGCACCTACCAAAAAGCGCATCTGAATGTTAAGTGGATATTCAAACGAGATTCCTCATCGGCCCACGAAGAAAACAGATACAAGAGCAGTGTCAGGCAATTTTCCTGACATGTTATCATCTGGAGAGTAAGCACAATACTCGCAGAATCTCAATGCCATGGATTACAGAGCGCGATCCGTTTTGGAGTCTAGGGCTTGCAAAAAATCACGCAAAAGTTTGGATTCACTAAAGCAATCTTTTCGGTTGGAATAGGATAGATCAATGGAAGATAACTTGCGGCCTATTGCTGAAATTTTTTTATAAACGTTTGGGACATCAAAGCACTTCAAAACCGGCCACTTTGTTGCCAGTTAAAATTATTTATTAGTAAAAACCTACTCTTGTTATGATTAGTTATAGTTTGTTAATTATTTATTTTTAACAAAGCTATATTGAAAATTTTTTCTCGAGTTTTTTAATGAGCACTGACAGAACAGTGAAATCTGAGTGATTCATTTCCGTTTTGAGTATTTCTGAGTCTAATTAAAATGAGAAATTATCATTTTGAGTAGAAAAGAAAAATATAAAAATCTGTTATAGCATTTCCCTTCCCCAAGTTATTTTCCGTAATAATTCAGAAAAAGCATCATTAAAAACATCATTTAAATAAAAAGCATATAATAATAGCTCAGCATATTAAAAACACCATTTCACTGAGTAAATACAATGCAAATTATACATTGAGAGCAACCATCATTTTAGAATTGTTTTACAAGGCTGAATATCTTCAATCTGAAATGAATAATTATCCCAAGTAATTATATGGATTGCTCAAGGCTAAAAAAACTGAATGTGTTACTTTTAAATTCTCAAAGAAGGTAATGAATAAATACATAATGATTGTCGGTTTGAAATAGTTACATTAGTTTTGTAACTCAGATCAATAAATGAATACAAGCAGCCCAATGATTTACATTAGCAAATTCTTAGGTTATCTGATACAGGTTTTGAATCTTTTGCATTCCGTATAATTATCTTTTGAATTATTTTTGAAATTTAAAGACTAAAGCTTTTATTTTTTTTCCAATCTCTGGAATAAAAGTAATTATACGAAGCAGTTTTGAAAATAAAAGCACATATTTAGAATAATTATTTTTGCATTTCTTTTATGTAATTAGAAGTAAGCATTATAGTTTCAAATAAGAAATAAGTATAAAAAAACATAAAAAAATGCACGATCGAAAAGTAAAAAGGTTTATCAATATTATTATTTTTCTGTCACATTCATTATTATTTATAAAATCTGACAAACATGCTTAATAGTATTTATTTTTATTGTGTTTTGTGTAACAAAATAAAATTATCGAAGACTGTTTCTATAAATAATTCTAGTGTATTTTTACTGTATAATACATTTTGTGCTTAAATCCATATAAAATTTTAAAAACAAAATGACTTATTCTTTTTGGTCTATTTTTCGGTTGTTACTAACAACTTAAACGTTAACTCATCATACTAAACAGTAAATTTTATACTTTTATATGTTTCTGACTGGCAATTACACAAATAGACAGAATCAGACAGTCACTCGCTTATAATCTACGTTTTATGTTTTATATGGATCGAAAATCCTAACGATAAAATCATGTGCCAAATTTTATCTATCCAGACTTGTTTTTCGAATTATCGAATTCATATGCATCGATAGATAAAAAAATTGAATAGTTTAGTTTGTAGAACAATTTTTGGAAATTTGATGAAAATCTGCATTTTTTTGAGGATCTGAAAGGAAATTTTAACAAGGATCAAATTTTATTTGTTTTCCTTATTTTATTTTTTAGTTATTTTATTTTTCACTAATTGGCAGATGTCATTAGAAAAATTATGTTTTCAGATTCAGAGAGGTGGGATATATGGAGCTCATATGAAATTTTTAAGTCAAATATTTGACAACTACAATATTTTTTAAAAGACTATTATGCGGTAAATTAATGATAAATTAAAAGAGATTTAAAAACATCTTTCAGTTCTTAAACAAGAAGCTTTTGTTTAAATTACAATCATCTATAATAACAATACCATACTTTATAAAATAAACAAGACTACTCTTGCTTTTTGTCTTTTATTCTCCTAATTAAACCTTTACTTATAGGTACGTCGTATAGAGTGAATCAGCACATTCCTATGTTAGCATTTTCCTTTATTTTCTCTAAAAGTTTCCGTTGACCTAGAAATTTAAAGTTCAACTTGGGTCGACTTTAAGCATATTAGTCCTTCTTCCTTCATGAAACTTCCTGTGACTTTTTGCACCAACCTATCTTGAAAGATCTGAAAATTATTCCTCCAGAGCAATATTGTTTTGGAAGTATAATCAGTTGTTGTCTTTGAGATCTGACTGCAGTTCAAAATTACGAGGTGTGTCCCAAAAATCCCCTAGTGTTGCTTAAAAAGGAGCAATTAATATAACCAATTTCAACTAAATTTGGAAGACTAACCTGGAAAATTTTTGACATCTCTCATTCTAAATTTAAGTATATCCATGGTTCTAACTGTCCTTTTTAATGTTACTATTTTCATGTTTTTGGATACTTTTTGCAATAAATTATCTAATACAGATTAAGAAATAATCATCGGCAATAATCATATTTGATAGAAGATTTTTTTGTAAAAAAAAAAATCTTCTATCAAATATGATTTTTTTTAAAAATCAATAAACAAGGAAGAGTGAAAATGATTGATGTTGTATAATCATACCAAACCATATTATTATAATTAAAGCTTGGCAGTTTTTAATGAGTTAAAAATTGGTCAACGAGTACTTCATGAAACACTTTTTTTATTCTATGTCCCATAAGTCAGAATAACTATAAGCAGTATTCAAATGAAAAGATCTAAATCGACACTGTGGGTGTTAAAAAATTATTCATTCAAATAACATGCCATAGACCAGAGTACCACGATCCCATTGATTAATAAACCGAAAGTTTGCTTGATCCCAGAATTCATGTGGCCATTAAGCCAGAACACAGTCCTCCACAGCGTCCATGAATTCGCCACCCAAGATCTATCATTTGTTGAATTCCTCGAGCACTGAAGAACCATTAACTCTGGTGTGTACTGTGAGACACTCTGAAGACTTCGCAGTTACATCAATAATAAAAGACCGGGACTACTTATGCTGGGTGTGGTTCTGTTCCATTAAAAAGCGTGTCTACAAGTTCCCAAGTCGTGCAAGTGGAACTGTCTAAGTTCAAGCAGGTGCAGCTCGACCATCATCGCTACAGTCTGGACATGTTGTCCTGCGATTTTCATGTGTTTGGTACTCAGAAAAAAACACCTGGAAGGGAAGGGCTTCAACTGGGACGATGAACTCAAAATCACAATCACGATCACATGTCTCATCATGATAACAAAAATTCTTGGAACAAGGAATCCTTCAGTTTGCTAATCAATAGGATCGTCCTGCTTAGGTCTATGATGAATACTTTGAATAAAGTCTCCATTTATGCCCACAATATCGTTTCGTACCATTTCCTATGAGCACCCTGCGTATCATAATTTTTAATACTTTATCCATTCATACAAAAGGAAGGATTCTTTTTGTATACATCATTATCAAATGTATAAAATAATATTATTTGATTACTAACGACTAAAAAAGAGCAATTTAAACTATTTATGAAATCATCTATCCAATAAAAAAGATTAATTTATCATAAAATTAAAAAAATCTAATTATTATGTGATTCTAGTGAACTTGTCTGATTATGCAAAAAAGTTCAAAGAAAGGGGTTTCTAAAAAATTATCTTTCGATTGAAATAACATCTCTTATATTATCAACCTTTAATTTCGTGATTTGCAAATGCAATGAAAAGGGACCTGTGCATTTCAAAACAATTTTTAGAGCCGCTTGAAAAGCAGTTTTCAACTTTTTCAGTTTAATAGAAAAACTTCAATTTATTTGTAAAATGCGTGGAATCAATTTTATGTGTTTTTAAATTAAGCCCATATTTGGATTTCTTACTTAAAAAACAATGTTTTTTGATAAATATAATTTTTCTGTTTAAATTTGTATGACTAAATGTATTTATTTCAATCAGTTATCTTGAATTCAGCAAAGGAGAAGTGAATATGTTCTTAAAAGATTTGAAATGAAACAGCTCTACTTTTCTGAAGCATTCATCAATATAAATCCAATGTCATTTCATGTAGTACTTGATTTTCTATTAGCATTTTTCATTTAATTCGTCTAAAGACTCGACAGATGGTAGAAAAATCAGAAGCTGCGCATTAAAAATTATCTTTCATTAAAACATTTTAATGAAAAACATTGTTTTTCTGTAAAAATCTTGTTGATCTGCATTTTCTTATTTCCTTGTTGGATTTTTCTATAAGCAATGATTTTTAAAGATATATTTATGTTTTACTATTAAATCAAAACCTTTTTATTAATGTATGAAATAATCTGGATGATCTCCAATGAATCCTTTGATATAATAGTATTTTTTATTAAAGATAACTGAAGCAAATCTACTTTATTTTTTTCTATATGACCATTCAATAAATTCCTTTTTTTATCGTTTGATACTTTTACATCGCTCTGGTTGTCAATTATTTCCTGTAGTTAACTCATGCGATAAAGCGGACTTTATTGCAGCCCATCCATAAATTAAAGGGACCCATTAAATAAAGTTGTATAAGTATAATTGTGCAACAATGATTTTTAAAATAATCATTTGGTATTTTATTTTTGCCTTTGTTTATAAGTTAAAAAAGAAACATCTTATTATGCATGAATAAGACACGGTTATTTCTTTTCATTTCATTTCTTTTCATAAAATGTTTTCTGTATGAATGTATTAAAATTTAAGAATACATTTTATGAGATTTCCGTTTTAATCAAGGCTTGTATTTTCTTGATTCAGATTTTTCCAATTTGACATTACTGATGAGGATATTTTACATATTCACTCTGTTAAAGCAAAAACATTTCTTAATATTATGGTATGAAACAAAAGAGTTTGAAATGCAACCTCAGTCTAGCTGATTTCCTTCGTTATAAAACAAAATGACGACGAATTTCTTTTAATATCGTCTACAAAACAAATGCCGGGGATAATAAAATAAAAAAAATCTTCATTTGCATATTTTTAAAGAAGGAGATATGCTAGCTTATTAACAAACTTTATATAAAGTTCAATTTTTGAGGAGGAAAAAAAAATAGTTGTGAAGGTTTATTTAGTTCAGATTATCAAATCGACTACAATATTTTTTAAAGCTTCATACGATCCTTTGTTATTAAAGAATATTTTTTGCATTGTGGTGTAATTTATGTTCTCTGAGATCACCGAAGTGCATCTAATGGACAGGAATGGAAGAGTTAAATTTTCTCCATCAAGGCCTTCCATATAAGACAAATTCGTAACACTAAAGTTTTTTCACATTTACATTTCCCAGCTTTATGACAGCTGTTCATTTTGTACCAAAAAAACTGTATGCGGATAGATAGGTCTTCAGGATTTCGTGTAATTTCTACCTACTCTTTTCATTTCTAACCTAATAGTTTAATGTTTTTTTTTAAAAAAATATGTATCTTTATATGTAGTTTACTATACATTTAAAGTTTAGCAAATAAATTATTGGACATCCTGTATATATGCCAAATTTAAAAGATGTGGTTGAAACAGTTTGGAATGAGGAGCTCCTACACACATGTAAACACAAGATGCACAGGTATATATGCATTTATTTGCGCTGTTATTAGGAATCATAAGCTCTTCATATACACTTGATTAAGCAAATAGCATTTATAAATCAACAATCAGCACCAGCACTTCCGGTATCTCGTGGTAAAACCACTGTTGAATAAAAACTAAATTTTGTGCATGGTGTGACATCAATATGCAAACTGACCAATTATATTTTGGCTAGTAAGAGAAAAATGAACATATAAGATATTTATTTTTGAAAAAATAATAGGAATAGTTTTTCTTTTATGAGATAATCAAAAGTTATTTTACTACATATGCCTTATTGCACATTTCTTAGTGTTTCTTAAAAATGGCTGGATCACGGAAGCATGTTAGTAAAGTCTCGGTCTCGGAACAGAAGAGTTTCAGGCTCGTGATCTGATTCTACCGAGGAATCCTCGTGTTATCAGGCCTGGTGCACGATAAATACATTGGGATCAAACGTCCTCCCTCTGGTGTGATGTAGAAGTTAGGATGAGAGGGAGAACTAGCTGAGGAGTGTCCGCGGTTTTCCACAACAACCCTAGTGTTGCTTTAAAAGCAGCATGTTAATATAACTAAATTGAAATGAATCCCAAAAATTACCATCGTATTTTTTTCTTGTATTCAAACAATTATGTGACTCTTTTATGGTTTTACTACAAAAATCATTTTCCGAAAATTTGTAAAGGTTTGATTGTACACTGCACATATTTACATGGTAAAATATTTTCACAAAGTAGACGCATTGTTGCTTATCTAATAAAATCGCTCGAAAAGAAATACTTGATTTGCTAATTTTATAATCTCTAAAATCATTATTTAACCACTTGACTTCCTAATTAAATGACGAATTTAATAGTTTTTTAACTGGAATATTTACTAATAATACGCTTCAAGTGACTTTTTTCATTTTAAATTATTAAATACTTTTCACTTGGTTACAGATTAAAAATTAAAAATTCAATAATTAGATGCACGTCTCAGACACGTCATTGTATGCGAAATGGTTCAATTTGCCTTCTGCTCTTTTAAGCAAGATAAATTGAAATATTTCCAATTTAATACAGGTTTTTATAGAAACGAATTCATTTTATTCTGGTAAAATGTGAAATATAGTTTTTTACCTTCTGAAATTAATACTGTATATTAGCAAATTAAGGACGGAAGTCGTAGTACTACGATTTGATCCGCCTTACTTATCATACTTCCGTCAAGATCCTTCACCTTTAGTTTGTTAAGTAGAGTGTGGCTATAATATTGAATAATATTTTAATCTGTAGTTTTTGTGTAGGAATTATTTATTAACCCATTTTCTATTCAAACCATTTGCGTTTGAAAATATTATTATATATTTTTTAAATGAATTAAGTTGCTTCATTAATTATCAAAATACAGATCATTTTGTATTTAAAATAATTTCGAAACTTTTCTGGTATATATTTGAAAGTATATTTATGTGATTTCTTTAATATCTAGCTGCATAATTTTATTCTTCTCTAGATAAACAATTACAAAATCAAATACGTTTCAACGAAGAAAGCTGGAAATATGGGTAATAACATTTTTAAATTTTAGATTCAAAATTTACACAAATTCCCTACTGACTAAAATTTAAAGGTTTACCCTATGTGGTCAAATATTTTTGCAGTATAATAAACTTTTCGTGGAATATTTATTGAATTTACAATTGTCTGAGTTTACCCAGTGACAAAATTAACTTTGCAGTTTTATTAATCATATAAGTGTTTCGATAAATATTGGAATTCTGTATCTTGAATCGTGTATACATAGAAAATTTCTATAAAGATGGGCTTGGTCTAATATTCAGGTTGAATTTATTTAAGTGGTATTTTCATTCAAATACCATTTCTCCACTCATTAGAGAGTCTCTGGAGTATAGTGACTATTTAACTTTTCCTGTATCCATTAGTTGATCCACTAATAGTTTAAAGTGTGTACGTATTTAATTTTAAACTAGTTCAGGGCTGAATTGATAAATGTGTATCAGTTCTGAATCTACTTCAGCTCTGACTTGACAAGATTTGAAAGCTGCAATTTTAGTACTTGCCACATAGGATATTTATATGATTTTCGTTATGAATTAAAAACATCTTATGTAATTTCATACTAATCATATTAAAAAAATTAATTGACTGTGATTTATCCTAAAACAATGAAAAAAGGATGAATATCTATGTTTTAGTTATTTAAGAAGCACATAATAGTTATTGAAAAAAAAGTAGGAAGTTGTGCAGAAATTATACTACAGCTAATAATAAAAAAGGGAATGTAATATACATGTGTATGATACCATATTAAAGAACAAGCCTAGATTTTATCTATAGGGCGCAGATATGTTTTTTTGGAGAAACAGGTTAGACTCTCAGTGATTTTATTAAAACTGATAGTCTTTGGCGGCCATTGTCTCCACACAAGTTATTGACATTTTTAGGCTGTTAAACGATTAATTAGAAATAATTTCTTTTAATTTTACTTCATTTAAGGAATTTTAATTTCAAATGAGTATCAAATTTAATTCAACCAATTAGCTTTGAATTAATATTGGCACAAATTAAAAAACGTCTTTACTGCGAAATAAATATATTAAAATTTAATACCCAAAGGGAGTATTTTATTTTTCTTAATTTTAACATTTGCAAAGCTACAGAACTGAACATTTTGTAAGATGAATTTAAATTTCATGAGAACATTAATACTTTCAATAAATCTTATATTACATTAAATTTTTGTAAGAAAATAAAAACAAAGAAAAATTGCTAATAAATGAAATTTTTAGGTAATTTTTCCAATTTTAAGATAACCACAAAAAATTTTTTAGGTAGTAATTTTAAAACACATGTCACCAGTTTCCTTATTTAAATCAAAACAATCACTCACCTGAATCAAAGGTTTATTTTTGCGTTCGATTAAACTTCCTGTTTGATGCCTGTCTCTTGATTTCTTTTACATTCCAATTTATTTGAATAAACCCCTGGGAGACACAACGAGAACTGACCAGACTCTTTCTGATAATATTTTTCATCTCCATTAACTGTTGGAATATTGAATTCCGTGCAACCCAAAAAGCGTTTAATGAGGCAATCTGAAAGGTTCAAACATCGATTTGCTTACATTTGATTGTTACCACTCTTCAATATCCAAGCAGCACAGTCTGTTGCACAGTATTGTACATATTATATGATGTTAAACAATATTGCGAATATTGATCAATATTATACAATATTTGTGTGCTACTAGGGTAGCTCGCATAAAGATTTCAGTGTCACAGGTGTTAGCGTTTTAGATGAATATATTTTTAATAATTAATTATAAAGCGATATGGTTTGATATTTATCATTGACGATTCGAAAACATTAACGGATTTTGTTACTCCAGTATTCAAAAAATTACTTTTAATTGATTTCATTGTTGTAATAAAATTTAAACCATTTTCATTGTTTCATAAGTTATTTAGTCGCGTGATTTTCTTCTATTATGGATAGCTAAAGAAGAAACGTTTGGATTATCATTAATTGAGGGATTTAAAAGAGGTATAAATTAAAGAAATTTATAGTATTGTGAAAAACCATATGTAAAACAGCGTGCCCTAGATTATACTAGTCACGATAGCTGCTGCTCCATGTTTCTTCATTTGTTCTAAATACATGTAAGAAAAATTTAAATACATACACAAATTCTATTTTCAATCCTTCAAGATGCTTTAGAAACCCGATCCTAATTTGGGTAGCTAATAATAATTTGATATGAAAGATTTCAGATAAACAATTGTTCTTATTCCCACTATTTGGAAATTATATGTACATATTTTTCAAATATTTAGAGTACTGCAATAGATATGGCAGAGACATAAATCTTCTAAGTTGATACTGACAATTTTAAGAAACTAAATTTTAAATTATAGAACATCAAATTGAAAATACGACTACCTAAAGCGTCCTTTGATTTTAATTATTTCTTTCATTTAACAGTTAAGCGTGATGCAACATACATGAATATAGTCATATTAATTCATACTTCAAAATGCAATTTTAATAACTAGTAATACACTGCAAACACCTTTCATGCAGTGAGAAATATCAAGCATTCGAAGTTCATGAGACTAACTATACACATGAAATACATATGAGAACAACAATATTTTTCAAAAATATTTTGACGGGTTTTTATTTATAAATATTATAACCAGTATTCATACCCATACCACTTTAGAAATAATGGTTTCTGAATATTATTTTATATTAAATTAAATACTCGAAATTCATAATTCGAGCTTTGAATCCTATTGATATAAATGAACAATAATACTTAAAAGGAAACCAAAAACACCTACGAAGGCCTGTGATGTGAGAGAGGTAATTAACCAGTAAAATAAGCATTAAATTTCAAGGAGAATAAAATGAATTGTTATAATTTTATTTAAATTAATTTTGTAAAAGTATTTTTTTAATTGTAGAAAAAAAATCTATTGAAATAAAATGTGCTTGAAAACAGTTTTTTTAGCTATTTATACCACGATATTTTCTAAAGTTATGGTGAGAATATGTAGTGTCATTATACTGTTTTTCATTTCCTGTAAAGAGGCTTTGGATAATTCTTAATAACATATATAATCTTTTTTAGGTACTAAAAAACATGCATGAAAACTTTCCTTCAACTACAGGGAAAAAATAATCTTTTGTTTCACCCATACCAAAAACAGCTAGCAGCTATTTTTTTAAAGAATCCATCAAAACGTAGCACACTTTTGTCACTTAAGTGACAACTTGACCAGCTGAAAATACCTTAAAGAGAGTTATTGCCTCGTAAAAATTGAACCAAAAGTTATTAAATCTTTTATATGTCCTAGAAAGGAATTCCCATTGCGACTACGTGTCAGCGATGTATTTTTTACCCTTTTAATTTTGGGTCCTTAAAAAATATGTCTAATTTTATGTAAGAGTATTTAGATGTAAAAAAACACAAAAAACATTGAAATGAAAGGTTTTAAGACTCTTAATCTAGTTCGTATTTATTTTATTATTTAGATTCAAGTATTTAGATTATTTTAATTATTTTTATGTTCTTGATAAAAGAAAATACATAATTATCAAGAGAAATATTAATCATTTAAATGTGATATCTTGCAGGGTTTTTTAGGAATAAGACTACTTTTTTTCATCTAATTTTAAGAAAAAGACAAAGTGGTTAATGAAATGACATTAAATTATTCGCCGGTGAATAAATTTCCGTTTTCATTAAAAGAAACGATGTCTGTAATATTTCATTTCTGGAACATTGCATTAAATGATTATTAAAGAATTTATTTTAATTCCAATTAATTCATGGATTTCAAGAATGCCTTATGGAAGCCGATTACTAAATTGAAATACTTTTTATATTGTCATTTACAGAATGTTTAGCTTTGAACTGCGAAGAAAAATTTTACCATGAGGAAAAATTATACCATTATTATACAATTTGAAAGATGATACAAAATATCAATTTCTGCGTCATTTTTTAAGGTCTTCAGCTCATCCATTCGTTCCAGAATATGTGGAGATCCTGTAGTTTATTATAATTATACCCTTCTGTAAACTCATTTCCAAGAATAATTCCTGGTATTTAGGGAATTACGTTTCTATTATTTTACAAAGAGGCCAATAGTTACAATAATATGTTGTATAAATCGTCAATATTTTAAAATATTCTTTGTTTTAATGTTAGGTTGTAACCTTTAAAAACACGCATGATGAGCAAAAAAAATAATTATTTTATTCGACAAGTCAGTATTTCTCAGATATATCTTAAATTTATAGTATTTAACGCTTTTATTTACATCTTTATAAAGTTGTAGATGACGATCAATCAAAAGGAATGATGGTGTAAGTGACTAGCAAATCTCCTTCACGTTATGACAATTAGATGATGTATTACTAAACAAATATGTGAATGTGACAGTTTTTCTGCACTGAATATATATATATTTCTGAAATAAATATTTTCATCAAAATTTATGATTAAACTCTACATTTAAAACTAATCATGTCGTTGCAAATTTTGTAGAGAGAAATAAGAAAATTTTTGTGTGCATAAGTGTATGCAAATGAAAAATTTTACTAATTGGGATATTTGCACTATGGAGGCCGTTTATAAATTAAAATTTTTAATGTTTTTTATATCAACTTATACAGAAGATAATTCTTATAATTCTCATGTTTATTAAATGAACAATTTAATCGAAAGCGCATACTTAACTTCAATATTTAGCACAGTAAAATCATATTTCAATTTTTGGTACTACTTGAACCAAATATGTCAATATATGTCAAGTATGTTCTATATTTGGCAGAAATAGTCTTTTTCAATTACGAAAGAGAAAACCTCACTTAATGTTGTAGACATCTGTGAAATTCTATATTCTACATCAGATTAAAATAGAGGAAAAAAATATTAACATGCAAAATACTTTACAGTTATACAATAGAGCTTACGCCCAATACCTTTTCTAATTGTAATTCAAGATGAAACTTTTCCTCGCTGCGTGACGCAGCATGCAAATTTCGTTTCTTTTAAAGAATTTTTTCGTATATAAATGAGAAAGGACTAAGGTAATAATTTTATTCTTTCTTTAAAATGTTTTTGTTGTCATTCTCGTTTAATTTTATCTGTCATAATATGATGTATTACCCATCTGTTCAAATCAGGTAATTCAGAAGAAATATTTAATTGGATTATGTATCTTTCCATAAAAGCCATATCTGACCATGAAAAAAATGAACAGAAATGAAATAGAAACGTGCTGGTCTTATTGTTTGTATGCTACTGCATTTTGAATATAACTAATTTAAATAGGGATATAAATAGTAATATTAGTATTTAAAGCTTTTGACCCATAATGAATGCCTAGGGTTTAGTTATCATTAATCATGTCAACCTATAAATAAAAATTAACTGGAACATTGTTAATTAAACTTTAGCTGATAACCTCTGAAAATATTGTGGCACAAAAATCTCTTTTATCTCATCTTGAAATATCAAATAATTATTTTTCGAATGATTTTGCTGATCTTTGCTGATTTAATTAGATGTTTAAAGGTACTGATAAAATTTCAGGAATTGCATAGGACATTGAGCAAGAGGTGCAAGGCTTCTAAAATAAGCTCATTAGAATTTAAAAATATTTTTGTGAGGATGCTACTAAGCCATGTCATAGAAAGAGAGATTTAAATTGCCTGGAAGACTAATCAAAGAAATAAAATGGTCGCCACAGGAGAGTAATTTAACATAATATTTCTTTTTTGTATTAAAATAACACTACTGAAAAATCAAAATTCGAAAGACAAGTTTCAGATGCGTGTAAGGTGAAATAGTAGAATAGGATCAATAATAAATATTGACTTTTTCTTCAACAAGGAAACACGAACTCGTAGATAATAAAATATTGTTGAAGTATATACACAAGGAAGATTACTTGCAATTAACAGCAACATACCAGAAGTAAATAAGTAATAAATAATACGAAGCATTTAGAGATAACTTGCTCACCAATTTGATGACTGACTACCCATGCAATGTTTGATTGAACATTCAAAGATTTTAGACTTGCCTGCTGCCGTTTTGTATTTCCCTTACATAGCTAAGAAGGCTCTGAAATGAGTTTCAAAATTACGTTCTAATTAATGTGCATATCATCAGAATTCTAGTAGAATCTGGAATCTCCGAATTTGTTATCAAAGCCCCCTAATTAATTACCAAATTTGTTACTCGACGTCCATCCAACATCCTTCATATCTATCTTTTCAACTTTCTTCTTTATCAAAACACTTGTTCCTGTGGGAAGCAGCGTTTTAAATTTGCTTTTATTAATCAAATAATTCCCCATTCATGAAATGAAAATTTGTAATTCTTTATTCTATTGAGATTTTTTTTGTCGCTAGCTGAAGTGTGATTTAATGTATGCTTCACCTGGGCGTGTTACATTTAGATCACGGAATTCAAATCCCAACTTACAATTACTAAATTCTCCCGTATGTCATTTTGCCAGATTTAATATTAAGCAAAAAAGTCATAAATATTTGGTGGCATGTATATCTTGAGGGAGGTTTTTTCCCCCATCAACTTATAAAATATTTAATAAGCTTCAGTTACTTGCTTTAATACTTATGAAGCAATAATTTTCTATATCTTCCATTCTCCATTGATGAAGCTGTCACTTGAGTGAAAAAAATTGGTCAAACGTTGATGAATCTTTAAAAACAGCTAGAACAAGATGTTTTAGGTGTCGACGAAAACAAAATAAAAGATTCCAACGTCAGAATTTGCCGGTAGAGTTTTTTCAATCACCCATTCAAAGTATTAGAGTAATTCATCAAAAAGGTGATATTAGTTTCTGACATAAATAATTCATCTACGTCGTATAAAAGTTCTGACACTAACCAGTTTGATGTTATTAATAACGAAATTGATTTATTAAATATCTAATATTGATACTTCTAGATTGACAATGTTATATTTGCTTTGATACTCCTGAGCTTTATTGTAACTAAACCATACTTCTCTTTTGAAGGAATTTTTTTTTATTACTTAAGTAATTTTATTTTTTGCATTTGGTGATAATCTTGACATTAAGTATTATTAAGTTATTTATTTGATCATTACTGTTCTTAAAGTGCAATTTTTGGAATTTTTTTTGTAGACATGTCTGTTCTTAAGTCATCCATTTTTTTATTTTCTTTTTGATGGGATTTTTATTTAGTTTCTATAGTATTTAAATAAGATTTCTTATTAATGGTGAAATTGTCACAAGAAATGGTCACATTTTTATATATGTTACAAATATGGAATGAAAAAAAAAATGAATTTTCAATACTATTCAACTGAATCTTTTTGAATAATAAAGGGAAATGCGGGTGAGTGCTGGTAAAGTAATGGTATTTTGCAGGAGAGACCTACAAAGTGCTGACCTTTAAAAGATCGGAAAAATCTATTTTTATCACATACCTTGGAGAGAGGGAATATGCATTTTCGAATCAGTTTTCAAAAACTAAGTTAATTAAATATTATACTAGATTTCAATGTTATTCAGCAATAAATCCTAAAAGCATTATTGCTCAAAATTGGCTCTTACACTGTTTTAAATGTTTAAAAATTATTTTTAATGATAACTAATTTAATTGCTCTACTAATTATTGTTTTGGATTTTGATTTTTTTTTAAAATATATTTTGGGCTGTTTTTAATAACATATTTTATTTTTACAGATACATGCAAAACTTTTTCAATAGAGCTAATTGATTTTGTCTAATATTTAATGCAATTTTTTCCTAATTCCCTATTTTTAAAATCTAAGGGAAAAATTTATTATTATCTGCCCAATTTACATGTTGAATAAAAAAGGGAAATTACAAACATTTTGAAATAGATTGAGATATTTAAATTTTAAATGACCCTATGACATCACTGTGGACTCATCTTCAAAAGTAAAATCCATACATAAGACAAGATATAAGACCCAGCAAATAAATCGCCTTTAATACCGATCATAATTTTATGCTTAAAAATAATTTTCTGAAGGTATCTCGAACATAAGGTTATCAACAAGGAAATCAATTAAAGTTAAGCAAAGTTAATATTCCAGTTAATCAAACTGGTTGTCACAAGCAATTCAGTTGATTTAAAAGCATAATTTATTCATTAAAACTGAAAGTATGTCAAAGATAAAGCAAAGAATAAATATGATTTTTCTTAAAGACAAAGAAAAATTTAATATAGATTTAATTATTGAAATATTTGAAGCTTTCCTTACTAAATAAATTTGGAGGAAGTACAGTTATCAGACGTGTGCTATTATTTGTATACGGTCCACATTACAATACATATAGCTTTTGTTTTTTTTTATACACAATATAAAACTGTATACATCAACTATGTCTATGAAAACCGTTAATAAATTTGAAAATTTTTGAAATTGTTCTTTTTTTGAATAAAATAACATAAATTAATAATAAACGAAAATGACAGTGTATTAGAACGGTTTTGGACCTCTACGGTTTTAGACATTTGACTTATTAAGATCAATTCTATATTAAAATGGTTACTTTTACACCTGAATAAGTAATTTTTTAAAAATTTATTGGAATTCATTTATTTAAAAAATTTATTGGAAAAACAATTATTTAAAAAGCTTCGTTTCTCGAGATAACTTGTATATTTAAAGGGATGCATTTTCATCGCAAATTTGTTAAAAGATTTTAAAAAAGAATTTATAGCTACAAATACTATTATTGTTGTTTTTATCATTAAATGTGTATCATAAATTGAGAAATTAATTTTTATCAAAAAATTTCTATGTTAAATAGTTTTTATATTTTAAATCTACTAAAAAATCATTAAGAAAGTCTTTATTCTTTTAAATGTCTCATGAAAGGTAAAAAAACGAATATCTTTAAAAAGCAAAGAGAAAACTAGATTTTCCTCAGAAATTTGCAATCCGATATTCTTTTTCTGTATTAATTACAGCAAAAAGAAACGGATGAATAATTTAAAAATTTATTTTTGAAACAGATTATAGAAATACAATGAGAAGTTTCAACACTGGCATATTAAATGCCTTGAAAATGAAAAGACAATTCAGGCGACTGACAATGCCATAAATTAGCGAGAAAGACAACTGCAATAATATAAAATTTAAATTGGATACTGGATGCAAATGAATAATTACAGAAATTATTGGAAAACAATATTCTGCAAGAGTTATTCCAAATCATTAATAAAAGAATTGAAAAATTGCATTCTGCAAGAATTATTTTAAACCATGGCTGAAATCTTTGTGCACATGTAATGTAGTTCAAATGAATGAATTACTTAGTTTATTTGATTAATGATCTATTTTCAGTAGTAAATTTAGTATATATATATATTAAATGTCAGCAAATAATTATACTAGCATCTCATAAGTTCTTATGGGTCAATTTAATATTATTACAAAAAGAAAATCTGCACATAGTCAGCGTGGTTCAGTTTTAGTTATACTAACGTTCCATTGTAAAGCAACTCTATGGCTATTTTGGTACGAACATCATATTTTAAACCAATTTCAGTTGACGAGGACGAGATCTGAGCTGGCACGCACCTCTCCACACCAACGGGAAACGTTTGGCCTAAAGAATTTGACTTGCAATAGACCCTTTACACGATGGGTTTTCGGTGGAATCGGGTCTAGAACCCGAAACCCCACAAAACAAGTCTCCATTGTCCCTTCAGCTTGGTTCAGAGGTAAAGTGCACGCTTGCAACAAACAAGGTCAAGTATTCGAACCCTAGACAAATCGCATTGATTTAAAGGTTGAATTTCTTATTATTTATTCTTTAATATTTTAGCAGTTATAACCTTAATTATAATTTTAACTTTTGTTATCTAGTAAAAGATATAAATACTAGATTATCCTCTAAATGTATCTGAGCAATAAGCAGTGTAGTGAGTTCCCCACCTGCATATTGCTTAGAATTAATAAACTTGATATAATATTACTTTGTCACCTGTTTATTCTTTGAATCTTCGTGAAAATATAACGTTTAGCTAATTAACAAAGCTGAAAAACATTAATAGGAATATTCTATACAAATTCTTCAAAATTTCTGTACTCTCAAAGAAGGTGTAAAAGATACTCAAGAAATAAGCATCAAACAAATGGAATGCAAAAATATGCTTAGTAATTTTCATATTGGTAATAATTCTGACTTATTGATTGAAATTACTGATCTTATCTTAAAAATTATCATCTTACAAAAATTGTTTTTGTATAATATATGTTTCCAAATTAATTTTAATAATTTTCACCAAATGTCCTGCGTATGATGCGGTGCGGAGGGAGATGTGCCAATTCAATGCCGTCCTCGTTACCTCGTTTGACAGCAGTTCAAAATCACAAGTTCCATCCTAAAATAATCCCACTACTTTACAACGGGGCGTTAATGTAACTAAACTAAACTAAAAAATGAACGTAACTAACTCAAATTTATTCGGCATAAATATCCTTTCTATAACATCAATTTGATTATAATAGTCCATCTAAGATAAGTTATAGAAATCCATCCAAAACATATTTGGTAAGACACATTGATACAATTATATATTCTTTAACTTAATCCAGTAAATGTTCACAAAATAGCATATATAGAAAGCAACATTAGAAATAATTTACAATATTGAATTTAAGTCGTTTTCATTATTTCAATTCGAAAACAATTGCAAACGTGGCATTTCAAGGAAAAAGAACATTTTTATTCATTTTGTTTAGCATTACTGTCTCAGTTCAATGACTTAAGAGTTTCGCCATGATCGATTGCGTGCTCCCCATTAATGTGTCAAATACAACATGTAACTTGAGAAGTTCACACTAAACTTGGCAAACTACCAAGAATGATCTGTGTAGAATAAATCTTCCTCAGATTCGTTGAATCGCTGAAGAATAGAAATTGAGTATCAAAACTAAACAGTGTTTTATATTGAACTCTTACATTAGTTATTTGAATTGAAACATTCTAACAGTTTTTCTGTACTCTGATTCTCAGAGTCAATAATTATGCGTATTGCTTTCAGTTGATGTGATTTATTAACTGTTGTGTCTATTATACCGCATTCAAATTTAAAAAAAAACAGTTATACATTTAAATGCGCAGAACAGTGAATTTATATTAATTCAAAATTATATTTCAGAGCATTGGAATGATCGAAAGTAGATTAAGTATGAATCATTTTTTCATTAGATTAATAATATTTTTCTGCTAAATTTGGAAATTGATTTTGAATAAAAAATATTAATACACGGTTTCAAGTTTTCTGTTGGGGTATGGAAACGTGAAGAAGAGATTCCAGTTCAAATGTCGTCCTCGTCATCTGACAGCGGTTTAAAATTACAATATTCTTCCCAAAATTACACTAATGTTGCTTTTGAAAGGGACATTAATTTCACAAAATAAAACTGAATTGAAGTAAAACAAACACAACTTTTGTGAATATACAAAAAGAATTATTTTTAGATTTGGGATTATATTCGTAAAACTGAAAGCTTCTTCAAAGTGCTCATTGTGGAGAATGATTCAGTAACATTTACTCAAGAAATGTTAATGATTCCCCATAATGAGCATTTAACATTGTTTAACGTTAAGTGATATTCTTTATATGATATTCAGTACTTACTTCATTGCCTGTCAAAGAGATATTCGATGTTAAAAACATTTTTAATAGCCGATTGAAAAATTATTTTAACTATAAAATGATTGCTGAGTTCAAAACACGCATGCTGTAAAGCCATTTTCTTGCTAAATGATTGTATACAACCAAATCTAAGAAGTATTTTTCAAACATGTTTGGAGCACTTTTATTGAAACAAACATATATTTTTAAACATATTTGGAACATTTTATTGAAACAAACATATATTTTTCAAGCATATATGGAGCTTTTTTATTGAAACAAACATATATTTTTAAACATATTTGGAACATTTTTATTGAACCAAACATATATTTTTCAAACATATTTGGAACATTTTTATTAAAACAAACATATATTTTTCAAGCATATTTGGAACATTTTTATTGAAACAAACATACATTTTCCAACATTTTTGGAACATCACGAAACAAAGTGGACTTCAATCCACAAAAATTTTAAAAATTTATTTAACATTTGTGCAATAATTTATAATCATGAATTTTCATTGCCCTTATTATAATAAGGATACGTTCTTTAAAATATTAGGCAAAAAAGCTTGTATTTGCCAATAGACAAAAGGTTGTCTTTGTCAGAAATATATTTAAAGTTAAACTGAAAACAATAAATAAATTCTTTTTCTCGGAATATTCAAGAAAGCTATATTTTTTTAATAAATATTTTCGGTTATATAAAGCATTAAAGATATGTCTTTGCTAGATAGCAAGTATTTTGATGTTACATGAGAAATACAGGAAATATAATTAAAAATATATTTTAATTCTTAATTTTTAACAAAAATATAGGAATTGAATTGGTATAAAATTTTGTAAATAAACAGTTTAGTTTTTTAAAAATCTAAGCCTTTCAAAAAAATCTCTAAATATGCCTTCAATCTATGCTTTTCAAATGCCATAGAGTCACAAGGTCTTAAGGCGACATAAGGTTAAATTTTAACGAGTTCTCACACATATTTAGTTCTGATATCTTGACTAATAAAAAGTTGTTTAACTCGCATTGAGAATACTAAATTTCAAGCACTAATTAACAATGTTGCACTGAATTAATTGATTTCCTTCCCCCCAAATCTCCTATTATCCTCTAACTCAATATAAACTGTAATAATTTTACTCAATATAAACTGTAATCATAATCATCTTATTCAATATAAACTGTGATCATTTTACTCAATATAAACTGTAATCATTTTACTCAATATAAACTGTAATCATTTTACTCAATACAAACTGTAATCATTTTATTCAATATAAATGTCACTCAATACAAAGGGATAAAAACTGACAGATAAAACTAATAAAATGGTGGGCAAGTAAGTCTTCTTTTAGGAATACATTATTAATTAAACTAAGGAAGAGAAAATGAATGTAAAAACGAAAAAAACTTATAAAATTATAGAAATTTTTCCTCCCTGGTCTATAAGTGTAGGGTGAAAGAAATGACAGGAATTGACAATTTTATGATTTCTAGCTATTTTCTGGATACAAAATAGTTCCTAATACGAGCGATCTATGCAACAAGACCTCGGTGGAACTGAGAAACATTAAATGCGATAGACCATTTAACAGAAGAGAATTATACTTCTGACGTTCAAGTAGCGTGTATTCCTCGGGGTCTGGGCTTCCCGAGTTCGAGACCCGGTTTGGGCCTGGTTGTTCTTCTATGTTCTATCTATAAGTTGTATGAATGTGCCTCCCTCCTGTAAAAAGGGGAATGAGCAAGGAAATGTGAAACATGGAGTAGTCAAGTCATAATCTTGGCCCTAGTTGGCGCTACTGAGCAAACAAGAGACGCTCATTTCCGCTTAAATCAATGGCAGCTTTCTGTCAGTGGGTTTGTAAAGATCCATAACTAATAACAACAACAAAAAATGTACTTCTGCGTCCTCAAAAAAAGTGTAAATCTGCTTACTTATAAAGCAACTTCTCATATTTGCATTTCATATAGTGTTTTTAAGACTAATATGAAAAATATAAAATAGTAAGGAGTAAATTTGCATGAAATAATATGAATACTGTAAGGTAATCTTTGCAATCTTAGAAAATCACTAATAGAAAATCGTTAAAACGGAAGCAATCTCCAGTCACTTCATTTGCTATCACTTAAAAGTACAAACAGCAAGTCATGAGCAGACACGCAGAGCAAATTTTTGCCCTGTCTGTTAGTAGAAGTGAGAGAAAATAATACCACCGAAAATAAAGAATTGCTCAAGCAACTGCGAAGTCAACATCCGTTTCTATAAGACCCAGGCATACTCTTAAGGAAGGAAAATTTATCATCCTGTAGCACAGAATCTGGAACAATCTGTGCTTTAGAAAGTATACCCGAAGGAGGAATTAAAACAACTTTTCTCAAATGTGCCATCATGAACCGCATACTTTCCTCTAGGATGAAAATAATTGCTGAGTAATTTCCAAGAAATATGTAAAACGTCTTGCCTTATATGGTGACTAATAAATTGAGTCTTGTTTAGAAAACAACAGCAGTAGGTCATATCATGTCTAGCTTACAATTGGCCTACATGCATTTACAAAGTAAGCCTTGCTTAGAAAACAACTTATTTACATAATCAAAACAAGGTTAGATTAAAAATGTAACGTCAAAAGGTTTCCTTCATAAGAATTGTTAAAAAAATCTTGAATTAATTATATTTTGCAGATTTATAAGAGGGAATGCAAATTAGCATTAATTATCTCACAGTATATTAGATGCAGTGCTTGAAGAATTTAAAACAATATATAGCAATTGAGGAAGGAGCATTAGCAATTAGCAATTTTAACATAATCGTCAGTAATTTTTAGGTTTTTTTCTTGATTAAATTATATCTTCAACTATATGTTAGATTTGAGGACCAACTTATGTTATTGTTGTTTAGGCTCCTGCGATTGAACATCAATTCAAACAAAGTCCAAAAGATCAGCGAAAGAGGGTTACAATAGCTTCTGAGGGAAAACATCACTGAGCAGCCAAGGGCAGAAGTCTGACTTTTAGCTCTTATGAAGATGACACACACAAACTCGCTTGCACAAATTCTTTTTACAGTGTGTGGGGAGGAAGATCTTTTACACACCTTAGAAATATAATATAGGGAAAAGAATATCCGATGAAGGACAGAAGAGCTAACCCTAGATCAGAACACGATAGGTAACACGGTAACCACTTATAATGCAATAAATTTCAATACCATTAGTCGACATCAAAGACGAGCAATTCATTTGAAATATTTATATTTAAATTTACATCAAAAGCTTAAAAGTAAGTTTCACCAGATTTCTTATCTTATGAAAATTATTTACCCTTAGATAGTTGACAGTTTCGGCAGCTTCCATTTCCGAAAAAAAATATTACAAAACAAAACTCAGGCCATTCAAGCTCCGTAATTGCATCAATTTGCTCAATCATTAACATAATTTTGTAAGCATAGCTAGCCAACTTTAATACAGTATCATAATCATACAATTATAATTTAAAATATTATTTTCTTTCGTTTTGATAAAACATCGTTTATAAAATCGGTGAATATGACTATAATAATAACATTAGTATGGTTATAAGAGTAAGTTGGTATCAATTAGTCATGTCAATCAGTTGTGACAAAACTGATGACATTCTTTTACAATAAAAATATAGTTGAAATTAATCAATAATAACCCAAAGCAAAAAAGTATTATTTTAATCATAATAATAATAGATCATTCTGGTTGATTAACTGTACATCAAGTGGTTAAAGTGTCGATTTGGCGACGAAAATATGTGGAATTGGTTCAATAAGTGAAGTTGAATGCTCTGTGGAAGATTTATAGAGCAATATTTCTTCTAATGGAAAAATACATGATAGACAACTATTGACGACATACCTAGGTTTATTAGCCTTTATATGAAAAAGCGAATTCAAAATTAGTAACGTACTTTTATCTTTTGTTGTTGAGCAATCTCGAAGCGTTTTCTCCACAGAAAATGCTCAAAGAAGTGTTTTTTTTTTAATCTTTTTTTTTAAATCTAGAAATAGAAAAGTTACGGGGGGCAGATAATAATTTGTTACTCATCTGGATGTCAAAAATATTCATATGAAATAAAAATTTTCGAAATAGGTTCAATTACCGTTGCTTTGAAATTCAGCCGAGGATTTTTTCCTTAAAAAGTGATCAGCGAAATAACTTTTCAATCTCTCTCAAAATTGACGGGTTATCGTTTATTAAAGTATTAGCCGCCTTTGGCGAACAGCCGATTCGCCAGTCTTACTGCTCTTTAAAATTTTCTATTAAATATTTTATTTAAAATGTCTTTTAATAGCTGCTTTATCAAAATAGTTTAAGCCTAAAATTTTGATGATCATTTAATTCAATCGTAATATTCTTAAGGCTTTCAGCTATAACTTAATATGTATCTCTCTAATTTTTGTTAGCTATCATAAAAATTGTGCTTTAAATTAAAGCGGAAATGATTAATCTATAATTAATATAAGAACATTTTTTTACTGAAGCGAAGAATTTTTTTAATATGAAGGCTGAAATAATAATACGCTGAATATTTAAGTTTTATGGGCACTAAAGAATATCTTTCTTAATTTATGTAATATTTCAAGAAGTTTTCAAAAACATTTTCTCGATTCCTCATGAACAGATTGTTTATTTAACAATGTTTAATTTTAAATACATCAAAAAACTAATAAAATCATCGGTCAAATCGTTTGAAATCCTCGGTCGAAAACAATTTAAGTCTTCAAAACCAAATCCATATCCATTGAAAATGTACTTATCACAATCAAAACACAAAGCACATGGATGAATCTTTGACGCCAATTATGGTAACGCAAATGCGTGAATTTTCTACGTCAGTTAAGGTAACGCTACGCAGATTGGAATTTTTTTATCACCTTTATTCTGTTTTATTTTAATTCAAAAATAGTTCAGAATGAATCTGAAAGATCGATTAATTAGCATTTTTTAATTTTAGATGCATCGAACACTCAAACACTAAGAGAATAAACATAAACCTTTGAAATAATCGGCCGAAAATATGTTAAGCCAAACCACATAAGAAACCTCGGAAGAAAAAAAAAACTGAAGCCTTACTCATTTGGTGGTGGAGAAATGAAAAGATTTTTTGCCGGGAAATTTAATTTTTTAATTAATAATTCAATTTATAATTCAAAATTTTAAAAAAATGGGAACCAGGTGCACTTTTTCGACCTCTAGGTTATGCATGTAATTTGGTAGCTGTAAATCGTACCGTCTGGTCTGTAGAGGGCCAACACAAACTTTGAGCGTTATTATAGTATAGATTTAAGACTTATGAGCTTTTACAAAAAATAAGAATAATCGAAATCAAACCAATTTTTGCAACTGGGAATCTGATAACGAGTATAAAGGGAATCAGTATGTTTTTAATATACCTAAAAATGGGGGGGGGGAATGAGAAGGCAGTGGACTCTTGATGGCATATCTAGAAGTAATGTTTCCATAAAAAATGAAACTTCGTGACATTGAATCATTGTTACGGCAGTTGATTTTTCCCTTATTATTTAAATATCTATACAACGTTATATCAAATAATACAGATGTTCTCACGTTTAGTATATTCCATTGGCT
>JAPMOQ010050474.1:1240767-1271784 GCA_026543055.1 Argiope trifasciata
TATCACCCATTCAATCTTTTTTAAGAATTTTTGTTTCATAAAATATTTAACAAATACGATAAAGGTAAAATTTGTAAATATTTATAAAAGAAAATGATTTTTTTATTCAAACAGAAAAGAATACTACTGTACCTTTTTTTTTCTTTTGAAGAATTCCTAATGTATTCTTATGGTTTCATCTTTTGATCTAAAATTTCTTTAACTCATTTTACACAAAATAGAGGGAAGAATTCCAGGGATTGCAAATACAGTTCCTCTTGAGATTTTGCAGATAATAGCATGCTGTAGTGATTACGTTTTTGAATCTGTTAAATAATGTGAAAAGATGAACAATTAAATCGTTATTTCGATCTTTTTCACTTTGATCGACTTGTTCCAAAATTCAGTGTCATCTAAATTTTAGATATACTGCATTACATTTTTTTTACATACCAAACTTCATTTATATAGTTGGTGGGGCATTTGACATATAGTGGGGCATAGTTATATTTCAACGTAAAGAAATATATGAACAGACATAAAGAATGAAATATTTTGTGGGAAAAAGACATTATATTCTTTTTGCATGCTTCGCATACGAGATATTATGGATAAGAAAAGAAGAATTGTCCTTTATTATTTGATTTATATACTTCATTTTTATGGGAAAACTAATTTATCACGAAGGAGGCTTAATTTTTATAATATATTAATATTTTCAGTAAATAAAACAAACTGCAAACAGATATCATTTAATGCATCCCATGCAGATCTGTTTCAAGTTTCATACTCATGAAATGAAGTAAACTTCACACTCTGAGTTTAAATCATCCATCTTTCTTGATTTTAGAGCAATTGTAATCACAGACAGATAGATATAATTCTTGAAATGCTCTCTGCAAAACGAGAAAATAGTCATAATCTCACTTTTCTGATTATAGCAATTGTTCCTTTTGCTATGCATTGCATATGAAAATAACTAACTTTGCAAATCATAAGAAATTCACTGATATTTCTATATTATAATAACAAAGAATGACGAGAGTACGAACTAGGAAGTTGCCTAAGGACGTTAAGCTGAGGAGTATAAACAGGCCTCAATAGGTTGAATAAAAAATTTACATTTTCCTAGTTGCCAAATAAATGGGTTTGTAAAAATTACATATTATATTAATGGAAAAAGATTAGGAAAATATTAAAACCTAATCAAGTATAATTCATCAGATTCCTATATGCTTCATTAAGTTCTATTAGCCATTAGAATATTTACATCTAACGAGATTCTACTTCAACAGTATTAAATACAAATATGGATGCCGGGCAGGTTGAAATCATTAAAGATAAATATATTTTTACAATTTTAAAGACACAACTTATAAAAAAAGCGCCTTGCTAAAAAAAGTGCAGAAATGGGAAACTAAACAGATGGTCTTAATAAAAGATTATTTTTGTGAGGTGTTTTGGCCCCAAGAGCCATATTTGGCCATACTACGCCATATTAAAAGAGGATTCTCATAATTTGTACCACCATGTGTTAAAAAATATATAACTACCATTAATGCAGTTTCAAATAATTTAACACCAATATCAGGTTCAAAAAAAGATGGTATATAAACATATTTTAATACGTAATATTCATTTAGTTATTCAGAAGTCGAAGTTACTGTCTCCATTTTAAGGTGGAAAAGTTGCTCCAGTAAATTAAAGTTTATATAAAAGGACCTTTTGCATGATTAATCTGACGGATACAGAAATTATTTTATTATGATGTGGTATGAGCTCTGAAATCGAGTCGTGAACTGATGATGCATTGTTAGTAAATTTGTCTTCAATTGCTAAACCTATTCCAAGTCACTAACATCAATATTGCTCAAGATGAATTCGCATTTTAACTCAATTAATCCAATTTCCTTTTAATACAATGATAAAATTTAAAACTCAGATTAATTCTAGAATTATTTTTTGGGGAAAATATGTATATCAAAAATTTAAATAACCAAAAAAAATACGAACACTCAATTCCCAAAGCAATTAAAGTCAAGAACATCATATTAGAGATAAAAACATTCTTTTGAAAAACATTTTTAAATATGTCATTCGAAAGAAGACACACATCTTTTCGTGTGAAAATCCGAATCATCTCCTAGTTTGTTTCAGTCGAATTTGCAAATAATGCATCGAAATTCTTTAACTTCAAATTCAAAAGAAACGAAAATGAAAGAATTTCTCCCCTCAAGATCGAAATAACAAGCTATCTTGAGACTTTTGTTTGCATTGTAATGGATATTTTCAGGGTATTAATTTGCATACATTAAACACGACTCTGAATTTCATTTCAACTTCAAGCAAATAATATTTTAATGAATTGCTCCCCTGCGCTTGATTTAAGACTGAGGGACTATAAATTAAAAGAAATATTACTTATCTTGAGGTTGATAACAATCTTAACTACTCTTAGTAAATTTATAAATGACATTCTGGGTTTTCTCCCAATGAGTATAAGATTATATACGTTTGCGATGGTAAGAAAATTAAGCTGTGAAATTCAACATTTGTCCTAATTTCTCTGCATTGAGAATATTTTGGTTTCTGAATATGGATTCATTGAAGTTACTACGGTATTAGTCATACATTTATCAAGAAATAAAGTACCTTAAAAGAATTCATTGAAATAAATTTAATCCTTTGTTTGAAAACCCGTTTTAATTTTAATACCTTGATAACATAATAACTTCAATTTAAGAACATATCTACTAAAAACAAAATTTACTACATAGAACAATTTTGATTACAACAAAAAAAGCTATTAATTTTATTTATAATACTTTCATTCAAATGCTTATTTAGTTAGTTTGAAAGTTTCACTATTTTAACAACTAATGCTAGTTTCTCTTTCCGTTTGTTTCATATCCCTTTTAACTTTATTTATAGCAGTAGGTTTTAAGTGTGGGTCCTTTATTCCATAATATAATTTTTTAATTGGTTTCTACCTTTTCTATCACAGTGTATTATAAAAAAATAAGAGAATATTTTCTTATTTGATCACTTTCTATAAAGCTTCTGCAATCATCCAAAGTGAAACTAACTTTTCTTTATTTTTCTGAAGATAAAAGTCTCCATTCTCTAATTTTACATTATAAATAATGTGCTTCTTATATTTTTAAATTAATTTCCTTCACTTAAGAGCCATTCAACAGCTATAAAAACACTCTTGGAGTAAAAATAACCAGTTACTTTCTTGCATGGATGATTTACTTTAAAGATTATTTCCGAAAACAGCTTTGAAAATTTTGGCATTTGCTCCATTAAGAGTTTAATCTGCAGGATTTACAGATCTGTTAAGTCTTTTAATGCTGCATTAAACCGACTTAGGGAGGGATAAAGCGGACTATTTTAAAATTCTTTATTTTGTACTGGTGACATTTATTCCCTTTGAAAAAATTTATTCTTTTTTTAGATTATTTGTTGAACATCTATTTTGGTTAATATTTCTTTGTATTTTTAAAAAAAATAAAAAGGTGAGATTTAAAATTTGTATGAAAATTAAAAGTTAAGTCAAAATTTCAACTAGTTATTTTTATCGTCGTATTTATTTATTTATACTGTGTAATATGTACGATTTTATATTTCTTGGAATTAAGTTAAATTTTATAAAAAATATTTAAAAATGCCTTAAATCTTTTTATTGCTAAAAATTCTTGATATCATAAATTATTTAAACTTACCGTAAAGTACATATGTAATAAATATTTATTAAATACTGTTTCAAGATGAGATGTAACAAACTAATTTTAAATAAAATTCATAGCAACATTGCAATTATGTATAGTTCGTATCTCCCCCTAAATGACCAAACTGATTTAAACTAAGATTTGTATAGAAATTAAAAACTAAGTTTAAATTTCAATTAATTATTTAACCTTCATATAATATGTATTTATATCGTATAGTATGCATGATATATTAATTCTAGCAATTAAGTTAAATGATATAAAATATTTTTTAATTAATTAAATTGTTTTTTAATTCTTAAAGCAATATTTTTTTTGAATTTATATAAAGAACTTATATAATAATTTATTAAGTACTAGCTATAACTAACATGTATCAAAGTAATCTTAAATAAAATTCATTGCGACAATGTATACATATATGCATGTATTTTCTATTTCTTCTCCTAATTACCGGGTTGATATGAACTAAACATTGAACATTAATTCTTAGAAAGTATACAGTCAATATTTAAAATGCAAAAGTTAATTATTAGTTCAATCAATTAGTAATTCATTGCAATATATTTAAATACAAATATTTATATATCCTTTTTAGAATCATACATTTTTATAACGAAATATAAAACAATTCAAAACATTTGTAAAAACTTTAATAATTGGTTATATATGAATATAAAATTTTTCTCATACTAAATAATTATACATATTTCTGTAAAATATGTAATTTAGCACATAAATTAAATGTGTTAGTGTAATCAAAAGATACCCTATTCAAGTTTAACAGCACCTTTTATTTCAATGAAAAATGGATTATTTTAACCATCTTGCACAATTAAAAATTCAATTGCTTCCGTTTACAATTAATTTAATTTAATATATTTCTAATTTTAGATCAAAAATCAAGGTTTACTGTTTGCCTACAAATTCTATTTTGTATTTTACATTTTTTTAATAACAAATACTCAACAAATGTTTTTATTGATTAGTTTCAAGAAATTTTTATTTTTACACAACTAAATGAAATAAGAATATTACAATGCCAATACAAATTTTTCTTATTTATTCTTTTTGCCTTTTAGCTTTTTTTCTGATTATTTGAAAAATTTGATTCCGGCTGGGATATGTAAATATACAGAATGCTTATAAATAAATACCTAAAATATTGCGGGGCTATTAAAAGAAAATTAAACAAAATGTAACTTTGCTACCCATTAGAAGCTATAAACAACAGTTGAAGGTGTAAATTGAACACAGCTACAAATGTTCACAAGTTCCTCCAAAAATAGGAACGATATCAAAGTTATACGTTAGCCTTTTGATACACACCAGATTCACTTTTTCAGAATCTCTCTTATGAAGCTTTAAAAACTTGCAAATATGCATGTCTGTAGTTCATCAATTTTCTGGCAGTGAGTGAGCAAATACCTACTGTTTAATGTAGTCCCAGGAAAAAAATTCAATCATTTTCTTCCTCGCATATCATCAATGATTCAAAGCATCACATCTGGCAGGCAGAAAAAAATACGAGTCATCCAGCTGTCTTGATATCCCTCAGATTTCTCAAAGGATTCACTCTGTTAACTGTGTTGTAACTTTCAATTATTAGTTTGGATTTTCAACAGTACAAGGCTATGCTTTCTTTCATCTTCTTTAAAAAGATATGCTAAGTTGGGATATTTATCTATAAACAGCTGTGTATTCAGAGATATGTAGATTATTATACTGTTTCCAAAATTTCATAGCATATTTGATTTGATATAAATTTTCAAAAATATATGGTATTCATACGCTATTAGTTTATTTTTATTTTTATTAAATAATTTTTTTTTCAATAAAAACCTTATCTACTAGATTTGAGTAATCATAATCCATAAAGTATTGCTCCATATGAATGAAAGTAATAACATTGTATTGATTATAAAAATTAGGCTGATATGAAGGTTTTGTTTTTGAAATCGCTACTTAATTTAATGAGGATTCCGATCTTAAGTTAATTAACCAGCCTAGCCTCATCTGATTCTCCATTCCATAGAAACCTACAAGCAATTATTGTCGTGATTGCATCTCCGAATATCATTTTGCGAATCATTAATCAACCGAAAATCAATATAACAGCTTGATTGCATTAGATTTTTTTTCTTCTCAAAACATGCTGCAATTATATAATTTTTGTACATTTGCTTACCTAGGAAATCTTATGACTTCGGATAAATTGCGTGCCATTTTTGTAATGTCTGTAAATCTATGCTCTTCGCCTTTAAATAAATGAAAAATATATCATATGAAATATTGAGCAATATAATAATTATATCTGCCACAATTGATAAATTTTGAAAAAAGGAAATTTTTCTGTTATTTCAATTGAATTTATATATGATCCATTTCAAGTCAGATCATTGTTTTAACAAACAATTCTATAAAAATTATCACTACCATATTTTTCTTCGACTTAGCTTAATTTGTCACAAGTGTTTTCCTCAATACATTTACAGTGGGTACAAAAAGTATTTTCACATATACAGTTTTGTTAGAATACATAAAAAAATGCATGAAAAATACAAAAATTAGCATTTTAAAAGCCAAATAAACTTATCTAAACTAATTACAATAATATAAATTTTAAAAAATTGGAACAAAATTAAAATATCTTAAGAAAGCATTTGCGCTTTCAACTCAACTTTAGCATTTTGCAGTTTTATGCTAATTATTTGATAGTCTCCCCACACTAAATAATATACGTAAGACGACTATAAAAGGAGGTATTGTCGATATTTTATCAAGTGATCATCGATTGCAAATTGTGAGGGCCTTTAAGAAATCTGATTTATCGATTTCATTACGAGAAAAAAATTTCTTCGTAAAAATGACATCTGTTATTGAGAAATAGGTAAATTAAAAGTAAATGCTTGCTTTCCTACTGTTCAGTACGTTATACAACTTCATAAAGGAAAAAGATCTACATCAAATAACTTGCGTTCTGGACGCTCAAAGAAAATTATGCAGCAAATTAAGTGAAAAATCCTAAGAGAATCATTTAAAAAAATCCATTTGTTAGTACGATTTCAATAGCCAATGATGTCGCTTCAACATTTGGAATTCAAATTTGTTTCCCAAATGTTCAAAATGTCTTGCACGATTCAAAAATTTATGAACGATCTTCAAGAAAAGAAATATTTCATAACGAAACGAAATAGACTGAAGAGACTTGAATTCGCTAAGAAATATATCAATGGCTAATTGGTTTTTGAAAAAAAATGTCATTCTCCAATCAGAGTAAGTTCAATATCTTTAAATTTGATGACAGTAAAATAGTTTAGAGAAAGTATTCCTCCGATTTTCATACTAAAAAAGTATTACTTACAGTTATACATTAAGGAGACTAAGTTATGGTTTGAGAGTGGATGGCTAACAAAAGAGTAGGTAATTAGTGTTTGTTAAAGGGGAATATGATAGCTGGAACCTATATTGATGTGTAACCAGGTAACTTGCTACAAAGTGCAATAAAATTGGGTATGAGTAATTCGTACTATTTTCAGCAAGATAATGATCCCAAGCCGGTGTTACACGAATATGGTTGCTTTATAATGTTCTCAGATTAGAAGCAGTGGTAGAAGCTAACGGAATTCATATTAAATATTGGGTATTTGAAATTTGCTTATATGTTTTTTTCTTCTTTTATATTCATGTGGATGTGCAAATAATTTTTGATATCAGATATTTTAATTTGTTACAAAAAAAGTTGTTTTTATTATTGAATTTTTTTGTTTTATTTAGATTATTAAACTTATTTTGGTTTGGAAATAACGGTTTTCCTATTTCTTAATAGGGCTCTCAGAGCTATTTAAATAAAGGGGTCGCGGTGGCCTTGTGGTAAGGTCTCGGATTCGGAACCGGAGGGTTTCAGGTTCGAGACTCGATTCTACCGAAGAACCGTCATGTGAGAGGGTCTCTTGCACGTTAAATCTGTCAGGCCAAACGTCCTCCCGCTGGTGTGGCGTGGTGTGGAGAGGAGGGGGGCACTTCAGGTGTCGTCCTCGTCATTTGACTGTGGTTCAAAATTACAAGGTCCGTCCCAAAATAGCCCTCGTGTTGCTTTAAAACGGGACGTTAATATAACTAAAATAAACTAACTCATGAAAGTGAAATAAAAATGTAAGTGGGTAAATACCTGCTGTACCCGCTGTATCTGATTTGTTGAGCTGAAATATACTCCAATAAACAGTGGTAATGTAGATAATATTTAGAAACAAATTAACTCTACGTACTTCTAAAGGACAATTATTCAGAAAATATTTTAACGCACTGATTAAAGTTTTACTTTCAAATCTATATTAAAGTTATATTTATAGTTTATTTAGTGTGATAAGATGAATTGCGTTGTATTGTGTGTTATTGGCGCAAGAGCCATGTGATAAGATGAAATTTGTATAAAACTGTTCTTACTTCTCATTGCACAATAAATAGAGCATTTTGATTTATTAACTATCCCCGAAAAGAGTCAAAAATAGGTTATATAAATTTGAGGTTTGCCAGTCTGTTAGTTTAGTTATATTAACGTATTACTTCAAACACAAGAGGCTATTTTGGCACGGCCCTCATAAGTAGCCACAGTAGGATTACATGGTCAAAGCCTCAGTTGGAGCCACCCATTTCAAATTACCACATCACAACAGCAGGAAAACCTTCAGCCTCGACGAATTTGACGCATAATTTGAACCAAATCCTCTTACATGGCTGCTTTTCTGTGGAATAGGTTCCTGAACCTAAGACCCTTCTGTTTCCAGCCACCAGGTTACCTCGAAGTAAGGGTTGGTCACTAGGTGAGAACTGAATTGTAATATTTTGTTTCTAAAATAAGTATTTAAATATCCATATACCCAACAAAAAAATGCCACATTTCATCTATTTTTCTCAGATGAATAATTACTATGTTAAAAGAATCGGCTCTCAATCCAGTTGATTCTTTTAACATAGAAATTATTTTCATACTTTTTTAAAAACCATAAACAGACAAAACCCAATTTCTACAAATTAAATGGAAAACCAAGGAATACAAAATACTTTCTCTAAACTTCTAAGTCTTTGAAGAATTATGCATTTTATAACGTTCTTTAAACATTCTAAAACTATTGGACGGCCTTCTAAGAATTCCAAGCAAATACGTCTAATTTAATTAAGGTACAATTTACTATTCATAGAAAAAGTACTTTCTTCTTTGTTTATTTCTGACTGTTCAATAATAAACTCAATGAAAAAGCTTATTTTATATTGGATCATTTGCTCTTTTATTATTTGAATTTGCTCTTGAGTTCAAAACATTTTGAAAAATATTTTCGTTTACTTTCTATTACGAATCATTCTGCGAATTCATGTCATTTCAAATTTCTCTCATAAATGGTCGAAATACTTAGAAACTCCATTTTCAATTATTATTATTATTGACCTTTAGAAAATAGAAGGAAAATAAATTCTCCTTTCACACAGAAAAACTTTACGATTCGTTAAGTTTGCATTTCGGCACTAGAGCCATGCTTGATTAAATAGTGTCTCTAGAAATTTTATGGTAAATTCTACCAAGTTGTTTATTTTTTTTTTCTTATACTCTTCTCAAGAATAGAGCTCTGAGGCAGTCAACATATATTTCCAAGAAAATACTGAGTTGTGAAATTTACAACTGTCTGAAAAGTTAGTAAGTGACACTAAATTACAGCTTTCTGTTTTGAGATAATTTTTCTTTTATGCCTATTTTCACAAACTAGGATGTAAATTTCAAAGGAAAAACATCTGCAAATTTGTTTTCTGTTTGTTCCAATGTTCAATAAAAATGATTTGAAGCATTTAATATAATTGGCGATTAAACTTCTTAACACGAATCAACATCAATTAAATGATTAACATATTCACTGCCATGTCATGCTTTATGATTTGTATTGTAACATTTCCTTTTCCCATGTTGAGAGGCGCCATTTCCAAAAACTTCATGGGAACAAAATGCACATAAGCTAAAATAGATGGAGTAAGCAGTTGTCTTATTATCTGGAACAGTCTTTTGAATAGTTTCCTCCCTATAGCAACAAATATGCTGCTTTTACTTATTTCTTTGAATACAATTTTGATTTCTTAAATAATGAGCAGCCTTTTCAGATGTTGTTTCATGACATGCAGCTTTATTACACTTCAAATGGCTCACTCCCAGCTTCCCACTATTTTCTGTCTAACGGCAACGTCTTGAGCCTCTGAAAAAATAAAGGAAACTTGACAGATTTGTACGTGCGATTTTGAGTTACTTCTAAATTCCTCCCTCAACTGTACGAAAGTGAAAGGGCATAAGTCAAAAATAAAATTTGTGCTTTGAATTTCTTTCAAAAATGTCCAATAGAAAAGACAGATTTATGACGAAGATACAAAATTAGGGAAGTGCTTAATTTAAATATACATGTGCAGCAAATAATAAAGTCAAACAAATCTTGGAGAGTCAGATATTTAAATATGCAAAATTAATTTTTCAAACTGCATAGTGAATTTAAAAATGATGTACCCAATTCCTGAAAATAAAGTGCTCCAAAAATCTCATTTTACCCAACATATTTCATAACATACTTTGTTATTTAAAATTACATGAGCTTACAGAAAAAAGACTTTTAATGCAGCTTCTGCAGAGATCTATATCTTTGATAAAATTATTTTAAAACCGTTCTATTGTGAATGGTATACAAAGAAAAATTTATAACAAAAGAACAGGGAGCTAATTTGAATTTGAAAATAGTGTGCAAACTCCAGATTTTCCGTTTGTTTTTTTATTAGAGAAATTAGAAATACTACAAACGATACAATTCAGGAATTTCTGGAAGGTTAAAAAAATGATTTCTTATTCATTGAACAATAAATAACAGGAAACATGCCAGAATTAAAAAAATATAATTAAAAGAATTTCATTTCTTGAAAGAAAAAGTATCGATATTCTTTATTAAATATAACTGAGCCATTTATACTTCATAATGCGCACATCTATACTTAAAGTACATTATATCTAGCAATAAATCATTATAATTTGTAAATATTCTTATCTTCCAAATTATTCATTTGTTTTTGATGACTTTACTACCAAATTATAGGTAATTAATACCTTCCTAGTAAAAAAAAAAACTGAACTCGACTATGAATTTAAACCATTCGAAGCATCAATGTACTAAAAGCCTTTGTAAACTCATTTTCGTTTTAAAATCCATCCTACTACACGTCTTAAATAACGAAAGAAGTCAAAATACGAATAAGACAAGAAAAAATAAAACGAAGAAAATGAAGTTTCGGAAAACATCAAAAGACGTTTAGTGCAGAATATGTTTGATTAATTTAATTTGATTTGATTGTATAAAGAAAGTGGAGTTCAATTTATCTTAACAAATTGTCACGAATATTTATCTAGCATGTGCATGTTGGACATTTCATAATATTTAACACTTTAAAGTCCTTATGAATTATTTGCATTTTATATAAAAATTATTTAATTTAACCAGGTTTTACAATATTAAGAACAAAAATTAATACATTAAAAATGAAAAAATTGACAATTTGGTTACAGAGTGAAATTGAATATTATATTTATAAAACGTGAAACGTTTGTTGAATACCTCCAAATTTGAAGAAACGAAAAATAATTGTCCTCTTAATAAATTACTTTGGCTTATAACTATTTAATCTTTACTTTCAGACTTATTAAGGGCGAGGATTGCTTTTATACATCCTACTCTCAACTAATTGTGTTTTCAATTCCTTTTATTTTATTGCCAACTTTCATAGTATTTGAGAAGATATAAACCTTTAAACATGCAAGAAGCATTCTAAACTTGAAGGCATTTCATATTGAAATACACTTCAAAATCAGCTCAACTTTGAAAGCAATCGTAATGATTCTTTTAATGATTCCTTTCTTATAGCATTTTTGACGTCCTTTCCCACTGTTCAAGAAAATTCGAATGTACTCTCACCACCGAGTCTAATTATACAGCTACACAGTTAAGCTTGTTTTGCTTTATACCATGTTACACTGAAACATAAATAGTGGTTTGCTTTACATGGTCACCAACACGATTTTAACTATAAGTTTGATGGTATAGCTTGGATCTATAACTAAATTTTAACAGATTAATATTTTGCTTCAAGTTGATGGGATACTTATATTGATGCATGTATAATTTCAATAATTTCGCTTTTAACATTACCTTTGCTAGATATCTTAAACCTAAAATTTTTTATATTAAGAAGTATAAAGCAAAATTTCTTTTTAAATAAAAACATACCGATAAAGTAAGTAATACAGGAATCAAATATAAAAACAAATTACAATACTAAGGCAATTTTTTATTAATTATATGAACAACATTAATGAATACATTTCAAAGAACAGATTACAAAAGCAATGTTACATAAATATATATAAACTGTAACAAATCTTTACGAACTCTGAATAATTTATAATCAATAGTTTTTTTAAAAAAGCAAATTGGATTAATGTTAAAAACAATTTGCAAGTATTTACTGAAATACTTCAACAGAACCTGTTTGAACTACACACTTACTGTAAAGATACATTGCACTTCAAAAAACTTATCGAAACAAATTTTGAAATTAATAACATTTTCAAAATTTTGATAACTTTATACGAAGTGAAAAATTACCATTCTAACCAGTAGACAGAAATTCACATCGGATAAATTATATTCAAATACTAGTTTAGAATAATACATAAGTAAAAACAAGATATTATTAACTTCCACTAAATGTTAGGAAACACATGACAGACGATTCAAGGAATTCAACAAGATGAAGAACAAGACAAGATGAAATATAACAAAGAAAAAAAAAATACAAGATGAATAATCTTAATTTGTTTTAATAAATTGGCTCTATACAGTTCAGTTTCTTCTAAAGGCCAATTTAAAGAAATACACTTTCTTTTGTATTGAATTTAAAGTGGTTTCTATTAAACACAATTCAGTTTTATAATAAATAAAGAATCGTTCCTTTCAAAGATTAGTATACCAATATTCTAATTTAAAATGTGAAACTAAAACTGCACTTGAGTCGATATAAAAACAAATTCACAATATGGAAATTTACGAATAATTTTTCATTTATAAAACATGTTTGAACTAAATTTCTATGATTGATTTAACACTAGATTCAGTGTTAAGCTTTGTTTTACAACAGCTATTTTAATGGTTTAATCATTCTCAAATAAGATGATGGAATAGAGCTTTGAATTTAAAGCACTTGTCTTTCGATATCGAAACTTTGAGTTCAAATTATTGTCAGCTTTTAGAAGTACATAGTTATAAAATTATACTAATTTTACATCTAAAAATATTTTGCCATTATACTTCAAATGAATATCGTAACTTATTTAAACTCTTGCATTAAATCTCAAATATGTAAACTGAATTATTCATCGCATCGATAGATTAGACATACAATCATTGATCACATAGTCTGATAATTTTTTTAAATGATACCAAAAGCTTTTCTCAACTACTGAAAATTTCAAAAACAAAAATTTCATTAAGGTTTTCAAAAGAAATGGTGAAAACCTTTGCCAAGATTATGAACATCATTTCGAAACTGATACATTCATAGTACTAAAATACATGAAAAATAGTTTGAAAATTTAAAATTAACAATTCCACAATTTTAAATAGTATTAATTGATTTTACCAATAAAAAAATTATGCGAAAGAAAAATATTCAGGAACAATATTTTCAAAATATTGCATTAATGTCAAAATATTTACATAAAAACATTCAAAATTTCAAACACTTAATATTCATTCTACAAGAACATCAATAAAAGTTATATACAAAGGATTCAGAAAAAGACTAGTTGTCATGTCTTCTGTTATTTTGTTTAGATTGCTCTGAAGGAATTTAATCGTTCTATTAATTATTAATGGATTTATCCATTTCTCGCTTTACTTGAGAAGGAGCATTTAATAAAAAATATTTCAAGACTTTTCGGGGAAAAAGTTGGAATGACGCCTTGCTTGTGTTTTGCTAAATCAACTCCAAAATAGACAAGCTAAAGGAATGAAACTAGACCAATGTACACCAAAATTCTAGATATATATCAAATTTAAAATCAAAAAGAAAGAGGAACTCGAGACGTATAATCTGTTTTTATCATAATACTGTCGAACCAAAATGTATGCCATTTTGTGAATATTCTCAAGAAGAATCAGAAAAGCTGAAATGTGTCATTTGTTATTCAATTGGAATGTTTTTGAAAAATGAGAAATTCATCCAATTCTAAAAAGAAAAGTACGTCATGTTCAAGAATACACTTGACATACTATAATATCTGGCACCTTTCTTAACAATCGAAATGATATATCGACGTTAAGCTAGATCCAATATTTACTGAATGTTAAACCATACGTATTATTTACAATATAAAAGGTAGCAAGAATTGTTCTTCTAAGATTCTAATGTAACTATTTTTGATGTATGAATTTTGAAAATACAGTAGTATTTAACAACGTTAATTTTGAATAACATTTTATTTCAAGAAGACATTTATAAGTCGTACTTTTTGAAACCTTAATTAGATTACAAAGGCCATTTTAACAAGTCAATCAAAGAATATAATTAAGAACAGGTTTAACGAGCATCAAACATTAGAAAATAGGGCGGCATCAGACAAGTAGTTCGTTCCCCTTATATTCCCTCTTGTCAACTTGGTCAATTTAAGAAGTTTAGCACACTTCTCTAATTTCTGCTTTCAAAGACATAAGCCACATATTTCCCCAAGTAGATTAAAAAAACAAAAATAATACATCATGATTCCTACAAAATGTTATGTCATTGACTGAATAAAGTAGAAAGGTATAATATTGAAAATATTCTACAGGATTCTATCAGAAATCAAACATTCAAAAGAGTAAAACTAACTAAACCTATGAATTTGAAAACTCGCTTCAAATCTGTACATATTGAATATTATTCATGTCATGTAGGTATCCAACTATAAAAGTGGATCAAGTGAAAACGGATAAACCATAGAATTAAAAGGCAAAAATTAGTCAGAAAAATGCACAATGACTCATAACATTGGTACACCAAAGCTGGAAACCTTATTCGTAGAAGTCCACTCATACTGGAAGCAGTATCAAACAGATTATAAAGGGTATGGAAACAAACTGGTCCTCACATGAGACACTGGATATTCGACATACTTCAACCATTGAAGTAATTTTCAAAATCCACTGAATCTGCTTCTAAAAAATTAAGAGTGATGCTATTTAGTCCCACATCTGAAACAAATTCGGATGGAATAACCACCAATTGCTTCGTAGACAATAGTATTAGCTCATCTTGACTGCGGTAATATTACTGCGACAACTTTCTGGATGAGTGTTTATCTCATTCCCCGATTTACTACACATCAAAGTGTTCCAAATTAGAACCACTATTCTGTTTGATCGTATTACTGATGAGATGGATGATACACGAGCCAATGCTCTTTTCTAAAATAATCGCACTTCTCTTCAAAATAAGTGCTTTGAATTCCCTTGAGAGTTATTTGAAATACTGCTAAAATATGGTAATATATGATGAGAGGAAGTGACTTTGTTACTCAAAATAAGACAAGTTTTCACAAAAATTGTGAAATTCGAAAAAAAAAAAATAACAGTCAAAAAGTGAAAATATAATGCCTTGAACAAATATAACATCTTAAAATAAGCAGAACTTAAAAGTAATTGCCTGTTTAGAGACTTCTGGCGAATTAGATTTCTAGAAATAATGACATCTTTCAGAAAGCGACTGAGATACGAGATCCTTTATAAAAAATACAGTAGCCGGATTTTGCGATTAGTAGGTGACAGAATGTCATACTAAACATTGATGAAGAGTTCTTTTTGTTGCGTTGCCTTAATAATTGAACTGCGAAAGGGGCTTAAATGCTTTATTACGAGACATTAAAGCTGAATTTATGAATGGGAGTTTGAGAGAATAACATTATGCGGAGGCTTTGAAGTCTAAGTTATTTTAGTACTTTTTTTTCGTATCAAACGCAGCATTATAACAAACTACAGTAATAAAAACTAACATTTATGAGCATAAAAAGTAGAGCAAAATCATAACAGTAGATACAAAAATGCTTCATTACAGTCTTACCAATGATATTGAAAATTCTTCGCATATTTTTATTCAGCAATGCAATTCTGGAAATACGACACCTCCCCGTAAAAATCGATTAACATTGAATTTTTAGTTGTAGATATGGTGAAATGGTTTATAGCCTACTGTAGGATTCTATGAGTCGACCACTTGAACATGGTTCCGGGTGTAACATCTGGTTTCGCTATCTTTACCTCGGGAAATTTCTTTTTAAAAGATAACCGAAATAAGTAAAAGATTCTCTCTAACGTCCTCAACATACCATTTTGATCACATCTACACAAATTACATTGACAATACCCTGGCCACACCAAATTTTTAAAACAATATTTCACTTCAGTAGAAGGTCCTTGAATGTCGTTTGGCTTAATTTGAGATATAAAAGGGCAATATTACAAGAATATCCCACAAATGGTAGGGTGGCGAATTTATGATTATCGCAATAACATAATTATGAAGTTTCGAAAATTCAAGGAGCTCGAAGTAAAGGAAAGAGTGAATGTTTCGAATATGCATATGTTTTTCAAAAAAGATTCTAGATCCAACTGTAACAGTCTACTCAACATCTCTAAAAGATAGTTATATACAATCGAACACGGCCACCACTTTATTGTAGTTTGTAAAGAATAAATGAGGTTGACCTTTGTCTTAATCACCATCCAGTTATATCACTGCTCAATTCTTCGGAGCTAGATTCCTCTTAAGCTAAGCTCGATACCTCACACCTGATTCAGAGGTAATGTTTTAGAAAATCTCATCTTCTATTCTCTGCTTGCAAGTTTTTATACACGATTGTTGACTCATAGTTTTAAACACCAATCAAAGTTGGACCTCCTAAGCACCAACACTTGGTATTCTTGGAAACCCAAGCATCTGTATGCCTCCTTTCTGTCACAATACCTCATACAACTACTACTACTATCTTCAAACTTATTCGCACTTAGACTGTTGCCCTTTTGCTGTTATTAATTCATACATCCACCAAACTAGATCATACTCTTGCTTAAGATACCGTACAGTTCTTAAACATTCCTCATATCACTTGCCAATTCGATTCTGCATTACAAACCAATATGCTACAACATTACACAACTTCTTTGAGCAACTGATGACCCAACAACCAATTGCAATAATTTACCTACGCGAAGACATGCTAGGACTGAATATTTAGAAACTTATTTGGCGTCTTAATTTCAGGATTAATTGAGAACCAGGAAGAGAAAGGATCTCCAAAGAGATTTTTCATTCAACCTCCTACCTTGCACTGTACCAGCAATTTATAAATGATGCTTTCCATTCATATCAGAACTTTATTTCCCAACTAGAATCAACACCCATTGACCAGTATATAACAAGATGATAGAGGCCATTCTAGAACTAATTACTATACAATACCAGTGAGAGGGAAGAAAATGTGCCGTTCTCCGAAGAATTATGGAGCTTAAAAATATCCGAATGGTGAGACATCTGCACTCATCTGAAGAGGAACCTCCAAAAATCAGCCTCAAATTACATCATCCATTGGCCTTGATTACGATATCCCGTCAGAAATCAATGGAAAAGAGCACTGCGCAAGAACGAAGCGACAACCACCTTTCGCGGCAATTTAGATTACTGTATGCCAAAAACTAAGCGTTGCAATATTGTTTATGTTGGTATCCAAAACATTAAACGCTTTAATTCCAAAAGGAGCTTAAATGCTTTACTACTTGATATTGATGAAAAGCGAGATTACAAATTAAAGCCAGTGGCACAAATTAAACCATAATACTGCACTAGTTTCAATATTATGAGCAAACATTTTTTCGAAGTCTAAAACAAACATCTTGCATTGGTTTTAACCTGATGCATTTCAGAAATTGAGATAGGCTTTTAAAATCTATGTGCTTAGGTTACTTTCTAGAAAATTGTAAATTCTTATTTTTCTGTTACAGCATCTTATTCAAATAAGTATGGAACGGATTATCGCGATTTAATTTTAAAGTAACTTTCTTTTTATCTTTATAAAGTTAACGAAATAAATTTGAATTATTTTTCAATTTGTTAAAAAGTTTCCTAGGAATAATCCTGCAAAAGAATGATTTATATTTTAATTTAATGAATTAAATACATTTGAAACATAATACGTTAATGAACGCGTTTCATTGGTTAGAGTGGTGTGTGTCTATAAACGTGACCTTTAAGATTTGAAATTAAAAAATATAGTTCCATTTAATTAAAACACTCAACGCATTCTGATCATGCTGGCCAGGCATGACCAAAATTTCCCTCAAAACGTATTACAGAAGATGATTGATCAATTCGCTAGCAAAACTGATCAACTTTCTGTGCAATAAAATGAACCGAAAAATAAGTTTTTAGTCGAAAAATATGTTTTGAAATGCGCATTCCAAAATTGAGTTACTTTGATTCATTTTTATTTTTTTTGAATTTCTTTAAAGCAAGAAAGATTACAGAAATTTATCATTAAATTAAAAAATATATTTAATTCTTTTGCAGGATTTTATAAATTTATTTATATTTTCATTGAAAATATAATGTAAAGATGAAATTTTATTCATCATTAATATTAATGAAACTAAAGCAACAAGAGACCTGTTTCATACTTAATCTGAATAATTTTTTTTTAGAAATCCATGGAGTAAGCAATTTTATTCTATAAAATCCTATTGCGAATTTTGCACTAACTGGATTGGAAAATTCCTTCCAATCAACTTTCTGATAGGTCAAGAAGTAAAAATTTACAACAGAGAATCTGCCAAACATTTTAATTCAAGATACATTTTAATTTAACAGTGTCACCGTATTAAGGAGATATGGTAGATGTCTGATAGATAATGCTTGAGCGCATTTTTGTTGAACGTATTTGAATAACTAGATGCATATTTTATTGGGAGGAGGAAATAATAACCCAACTTATCCATCTTACCCAAATATCCCAAATGGCAACAGAAATAAGATATCTAACCTCCACGAGAAAGGTGATCAATAATTTTCATTCTACATCATGCTGACATTCCTGCTTTCATCTTCTGCGTCAAACAGCCGTAAATATCCAGATAAGTTTATAAAAAGTGTAAAGGTCACAACATTTCTACTCAACCAAATTACTCCAGTTCTAATGACTCCAGTTCTAATGAGTTTCAGATCCAGACAGTAGACATTTAACAGATCGAAATTATAATGGGAAAGAAATCAATCTTGAAATATAAGCAATCTTAAGCAATGAATACATGCCTTTCTGGAGATATATTAACAGGATTTTAAAATCTTCATAAAAATGGAACATATTATTTAAACTGCTACTTAACTAAATATTTATTAATTTTTTATTCATCAGAATTTTTACTGTCGTATAGCAATGTAGGCCCATCTTCATTGCACATTTGTCCTGTTTAACAATTCCCCTCTCAAATAGGAAATAAAGTTCATTAAGAAATTTGTAAAGTTCTTCCCTTTGAGCAAAAGTGCACAAGTGTCAATTTGATACATTTAGAACACGTCGCACTGGGATTGGCATCTATATTGCATAATTATTGTTATAATGAATTATAAGAATACTTTATGAAAAATACCAATGATCATTCAGATCATTTAATAAAGCGACTTAAAGAATTGTAAAGTTTGTAAAACCCGACATCTATATTTGAACCAACAACTCAAAAGCCTCAAACTGAAAGATTAATATTCTGCATGATAGAATATCTTATTTGATCAAGCAGCTAACTTCACAAGAGAAGGCATCAAGCAATTATAAACTTTCGTTACAATTTTAGATTCCATACTCACAATAAAAAGACAAATGGAATATTTTACCTTAATAGAACAAACTCAAAGGATCTTCTAATACCAACATATTTTATACTGTGAGTAGACCTGTTAATTCTTAAAAATTTCCATGTTCGACTTCAACAAGGAATAACAAAGCGTCAATAGATATTACGAATCACAAAATTACGCTACTTTAAATCAAAATGGTCTAAATGCTTCATTCTTGCCTTATATTTTAATAATTTCATTTTTCTTTATTGTATTTCAATATGTAATGTAGCGATTAACGAAAATATTTCAAAATTTTTAGATTGAAAATAATATTTTGGAATAATTTGTGGAGCTTTAGCTACAGCTGCATCATTGCTTTCAAGAGTAGCTATACAAATTTTTACAGATTGTTGAACTCAATCCCTAGGAAGGGGGAGCTTTGTAATTATGGATGAGAAGCTTCCCACATGGTCTGGCTCCTCTCAATGACGAGACGCACTTCCCAAAGAAAGCAGTGCACCATGACCGGTGATGGTCTTTAGGATTCAACCACAATTCTCATTTGTTGCTGTTTCGGCAATCCAGTCATTAAGATTTTTCTATGTGTTTTCCGACGGGCCGGAGTAGGCAACTTAAGGTAAGGTTATTAGAAGATGCATAAAGGAACAAAACATAGTCGCCACAACAATTCTAGAAGTGCAAATAGATACGCACTATTCTTGGAGAAAATATACAAAAACATTCAAAATCCTGCTACTTGATAACTTTTGGAATAAATTCAGACAATGAAATGGGGAATTCTGGAGAATAACAGTACTGACAATTTTAAGTATCCTACAACAATGAACTACTCTGAGTTCCAAAAATTGAAATTTATAGTCCCTTTATTATGCAGTCAGCATGGATCCATATCGGACTATGGTTCACATGGGTGCCTTCCCACTAAACCTTCAACTGTCCAGTTATTTCCACCACTGAAAAAGTATATAATATCTATAGTGCATATCTTACTGTGGGAAATTAATGTTGCATGTGCATCTAAGCTTGATATTTTCAGTTACTGGATTTATGTCTAGAGCTATATAGACCAAAATCTTGAAAATATCCGAGTAATTTGAAAAATTACAGAATTACACGAAAATATTAGAGATGAGATTCTAACTCTTAAACAAATTAAAAAGCTTATTAGCATGTTTCTCTTTGTTATCAACTGAAGTGTAAAAAAAAGCAAATTTCTATTAATTTGGAATTTCCCTGAAATTCGGTTCTAGAAAGTGATTTTTCTTGTTACTAATGGAAGAAACGGACAAAATATTTATACTATTAAGACAATATAAACCCTTTTATGAAAAATAATAAAAAAATCATATAAGTCTCCTAATAGATAATGTACAAAGGATAAACCAACCTATAATAAAATATCCACAAAACTACAAATCCAAAGCAAAAATTATATTAGGACTCATAATTGACAGACCCTTATTATCAGCAGCAGATCAAGTACAGAATTATTCACAAGTGTAGAATTGTAGACCAACAAATTTCAAGAACGACGTGGATGAAAGACTGACATCAGCAAAAAGTGATGGGTAGTGAATGTTATAAAAGTGGTTAGTGTTAGTAAAAAAGTTAGGATTTCTCAGATTTAACTACGACGTTTGAGACTTTTCAACGTAATTCGAGGCTGGTTGTCTAAAAACCGAAGTTTTATCCATATACACTGATTTGAAAAATGCTTTATAACATTTTTAATGGGAAGCTCAATGTTTACCTGTCCAAGAATATTTATGAAATTTCTAGTTGAATACATATCGACAATTTTCATCGTGTTTTCGTATCAATTTTTGAAGTGGAGTTGCAATTTTAGTGTTTTCTAAAGATAATCAAAGAAAAAAAGAAAAAATGACAATTTAGAATTTTACCTAATCAGCTGACAGCTGCGTAAAATCACATACACGTTGAAATATGCACTAACTAGAATATTGATAAATTACACCATTTTAATACTAAAGAAAAGTCATTGAGAGACCATGAATCCTAACCGATAGTTTGATACTTTATGGCTGATAAAAATTACGTTTATTGTTGTTTAGCCTTTCGGGTGAAGGAACTTAAACTACTAAAAAGGATTCAGTAGTTAAATTTACAACCTGTTTTAATCTGTAACAGCTGTAGATCTGAAAAGTTATATTCTTATAATCCGAATTGTAATACTTGAATTGATCCTAAAAGGTTTTTAAAAATTTGTTTAAACTGGTAGCATTTCGATGGCACATTGGAAGCTTTGAAAATAAGGTAAACGCTAATATTTTGCACCGATTTTATTCGAACTACAAGTCTTACAAAACAACTTTCAGTCTGTTAAATTCTACGGTATCAAATGTATAGATTGTTGTTGAAAATGTATAGCGTGTAAATATTTTATGGATTCCCTATAAATTTAATTTATCAATATATCTAAAACTCGACGTTTTAATTTGCAATACAGTCGTGAATGCAGCTAAATTCTCAAATATTGCAGTCTTCTCAGGTTTGATTTGAGGGAGGCTTCGATACAACTTAGTATTTGGTTTTGAATTCAAGGCAGAATGATTTAAGATTCGAATTTCAACCTTTGAATGGACCCTAAATATTTTTGTATATGCATTACTTCAGCATTTTACATAACAAAATATGGGTTAATTGAAAATTCATGAGTGGAATTAAAAAAATATTCTCTTTTTAAACTATTCTCTTGCGCTTTTGAAGTTACTTTTAAAACTAGTTTAATTTAAATTGGATATTAAATTTCAGCTTTCACTGATAAATTTTGAAATTAATCCCATCCAGAATTCGCGGGATTCTATAAAATAAGAATTTTTGAATCCATATAAGCAAATTAAGAAGTATTGGCGAGTATTTACTTTTGAGTACCATATGAAATTGAATTACAAATCAGCAGTATTAAGTATTGATTTTCTATAAAAAGTTCATCCGTCTTCGTCCAAGATTCATGCCTTTAAAAAAACGGTATATCTGGAACTTATTCAAAGTACTCGAATAATGTTTTACTTTAATATAAAGTACGGTCATATTAGAATAAAGTTACTTTTATTTTTAGATTAAGGAGCATTTACCGCGTTGCAATATCCAGTAATTTTTATTAAATATTCTTTCGAAAAACTATTCACATTTTCTAGTACTGTGCATATTATATTATGCATCCATTTTTATTGAAATATTTATTACGCTTTATTTTTGAAAGATAAATTGAGACTGGAATAGGATGTACTGTGCTAAAATTTAATAATTTTGGCCAATCAAATAGTTAGGATTAATGTAAAAAGAAAGTCTGCTATTCTGCTCTAAAAATTAAATAGGATACCGAATAAAAGGGGTAGAAAAAAAAGCTAGAAGAAAAATTTTGAGACTGAAAAGTGATGAGATTTATCTGAATAAAACCGTACCCATCTCCAGACCTCATAAAATATCAACGAGAAAGGGATATTTGATTCAGTTAGCGAGAGCTTATCCAAGATATTAAAGACTTCAGTAGCCACATTGAGTTGTCGCAATCAAATTTCAAGAGTTCAGAAGTACAAACAAGCATGGATTTTCAAGAATATAATTTAGTTACAAATTTATTATTCTTAGCACATTAAAAGTGGGAGTCTTAGTACTACGATTTGATCAGCGTTACCTAGCATACTTTCGTCAAAATGCCCCGCCTTTAATGTGTTATTAATTTCGAATTTCACTCAAATTTTCCATTTCGGCTGCTTTCAATAGTTAAAATTTTAAAAATAATTTTCTAGACAAAAAGAATAACTTCGTGTTTCTATATTGCTTATATAATTTATTGAAACAATAATTACGTTTTAACGTGCGATTTATTAAAGCAGAACTAACCGTTTTTGGAAGTCAAAAGAGTTATTCAAATAAACATGTGAACAGAATATAATTATTTTTAACGAAATTTCAAATTTTTCAAAGTCTAAAATTTGTTTAAAACCAAGAAAGTGTCAAGTTGAAGAATAATCTTTGTTTTAGGAAAGCCTAGGTAAATTGTATTTTCATTCATAATAAATTCAAAAAATTTGGGGCTAATTATCCATTTTTAGATTTAGTTTTACGTCAGTTTCCAGAAAAAATTGACTTTACTGATCAGCATCGTTTATATTCTTAAAATTCGATTTAAATTGCCGATTTTAATTATGTTATGCAAGAACCTTTTGGGCATGTTGGCCAGACATGAACAAATGGAGCTTGCAACATAAATAAAGCAGAAAACCACTGATAAGTTCGCTAGCAAAACTAATCAGTTCGTTTCTGTTTAACATGATAAATTTAATTCTTTATGAGGGTAACTGAAAATTAAAATTGGTCTCAAAATTCTATAGAAATTTGATATTATGTCTTCATTAAAAATATCTTTTTGATTTTTTTTTCTTAACAGAAATTGAACTATTTAGCTCTAAAAATTTTCAAATGTTGTCTGTTTCATTATTTAATTGAACACATTTCATCAGAATGAAGATTGGATAACTTAATTTATACAAACTATACTATTAAATTTAAGAATGAATTTAGTGCATGCAGTTTAAGTTTCTTAGTGCATACAATTTTTAAATCTCACTTGCTTTTTTTTTATACATCGTACAACGCTTAAAGAATGAATTTCAAATAAACTGCACTGTACATTTGAATTCTTGAATTTTAAAATTGGTCATACTATTTTTTTTAAAGAGAAATTTTGGGAAAAGGTTTCAATTTCTCTAATTTTGTTAATCGAGTTCAAGCATCGAAACTTGATCCTCGCATTTTCAAATATTCTAAAATAGTAGCCATGCTTGTTCATACTATTGAACTTCGAATGGATAGATCTAAAAAAGTCTTTCCACTCGACTCCCTCGTCAACTGTATACAGTTCTCAATCCTAAGCATAGGAGAGGAGTTTTTAATCCTGTCCTATTGCTAATCTCTATAATTTCCTTCTTAATCCGATTCTCATTTAATGACACATTACCGGAAATCTATTTTAAATAGACGTTTTTATCTTCCTTTTCCTTCCAATTTTTTTCGAAACTTTCGCTTCAAATTTTTATTTTCGTTCTCTTTAATTTAACACAAAGCCATGAAATCTAGTATTCTTGTAAAAACTAAGTACGCACACGTTTTAGGATGATCTTAAATTGAAGTTTGTTTAATCGTAAGAATTAATCTAAATCAAATATTTTACATTTCATTAATTTATACTTTTCTTATCCATCTTTCGTATTTATACAATTTATATTTGTCCTTCGCGTTTATTTTAACATTGTTTATACCTGCATAACTTCATCGCTTATATTGCCTTGAATTTGACCTTCAAATTCATTACCTTTTAATTGACTTCCATCCAATCTTATTTTAATTCCATGCTTTTGCTTAACAGCATTCCTTCCTGCATCATTAAGTCAAAAATTAAACTCTTCTTTTGGATCATTTAAAAATTAGATTTATGACTAGAGTTCTCGCCTTGATAAATTTTAAGTATTTATAGTAGGAATATCTTTAATATTAAATCACGAGGCTGATATTTTTAAATATTTAAGATTTTCTATCTAGAATTTCGATGCTCTTGCGATATACTATATACATTCGAAAACCACTTAAATATTCTTAGTATTATCCACACTTCGGTTTGCTGGTTACGACAGAAAGGTACAAAATATCCATTATATATTTTTAACTCCCAATTTTGTTCTATTTAATTTTATGGAGGACTTTCACCCAATTAGAGAATTTGATATTTTACCGATAAATATTTAATAAAATTAACTGCCCAGTTTAGAACTATTCTAAAGCCAAGTTTAGAATTCCCTTCTCTATTGCATGCATAAGCAGGCAATTCATTTCAACACAATAGTTAAATTTTGACAAATTAAAAGGTGAGTCACGGAACTAGAATTCAACCACCGAACTTAAAAGGTGATTTGCGTATTACGTTATAAGTGGATCTAAAATTTTGTAATCTTTCTTTTAAATTTTAAAATCCTGATGTAAGTATTAACATTCTAAAAATATTTATACAGATCCAGAACAGCTTTTTCAAAATTTACTGGCATTTCTTGAACCAATTCTACCACGTATATTAAAATGGAACCTATTTTGGTCAGAGTGCCTACTTTTTTAGAGAAGGTTTCGATTATGATGGTGATCAGGCATCGTAACAGAAAACCTCCCTAATCAGGAAAAGTTGATCATAATGCTGATCAGGCATCACTATCAACAATTCCCCTTCATCATCATAGAAGACTATACGTTAATTCAACAATAAGACGTATTGGACAACTTTTAACGAAACCAAAAATAATCGAACAATTTCATTTCCAATTTCTCTGAAAAAAATGCACCATTTCTTTAGGATTTTTGTTACTTGCAAAGCATCTTAACATTTTAATCGGTAGAATCTCGGACAGGTTAGTGGGGACAGCCAAAATAATCGCGAAATGAAATCAGTTTGTATAAATTATAAGCAAAGTTTAATGAATATCTCAAAATTAATCGAGTGGAAGCTTTAAAAATCGGCTTGAACGCTTGGATAGTTTCTGTAAGCAATCAGACGTAGCCAGCTTTTTTGTTTGTAAATTATAGGGGAAAGAGGGATTTGTAAATATTTTACAAAATTTGAAACTGATAGAGGGAATGAACTACTGACATCTATATTAACAGTTTACTGGTGGATTTTCTAGCAATATTTTAGATATTGACAGTCTGGATAGGAGTAAGGTTTCGCACATATTGGAAAGTTAAGAATTTGCTACGTTCGAACTACCGACACTCGCATTCAAGATCTATTTTAAACAGAGAGAAATATTTTTAGATGGCTTAAAATTATTTTGAGTATTTGTACGTTTGAATTTAGATGTCTAAATTTTAAGTTGATAGAAGAAAATTCGCAATTGCTGAAAATAAGAAAGCTTATAACCTCCCCTCCCCTCCCATTTCTTATAGCGAAAACCGAAAGAATTGAAATTTTGCATATGGCAACCAAGTTTTATTGGTTTTTATTTTTCAATTGTCTAGAATTATTTAAAGTGAAATGGATAATTTTCGGTCAGACATTCAAATGCAAGGTTTAATTCAACATAGTAAGAAATAATTATGGGAGTTTTTGATAGCTTGACATGAAGGTGTGCTGGCCTCTATAAAGAAGCATTTATTAGTTTTCGCGTTTTAGGATGGTTTAAAGGAAGGCGATAACTTCACTGAGAAGTGACTGCAATATCAGATGTAAGCATAAGCTAACGTTTAGTCTACACATGCTGTATCACTTTTGTTTACAAAAAATGAAACTATTAAAAAAACTAGATGCGAATTCCTCGAAGTGTTGAAGACCTTATATTTTAACATTACACTCATTGTTATAAAATTTAGAATTGCTAAAATATGAATGGGTGAAAGATAAGGAGAATTCTGACACTAAAAACTTCTGCTTCCATACGTTAAAGACTATTCCTTTAGATATTCCTGGAGTTAAAATGTAATGTTAGATGTAATTTCGTTCAAACAATTTCTCAAAAACTGTTTAAGGGAAGTCTAAATTAGTTTCCTCGCAATGTTAAATATCAATAAGATTATTAGATTATTCTATAAAAATGTTTTAAGCGTTTCATCCTACGTTAACCAATGCTTTTTTTGAAGAATACCTCTTAGCAGGAGAAGAATTTTAAAAGTTAAAATGTATTCTTTAGGATAATTAAAGACACGCTTAACTAAGATAAAATAACCACGTTGAGCTAGGGGCAAGCTAATATGCCTCAATGAAAACTGAAAAAATGCATGCTTAATAGTAAACATTAAACTAAAGTACTAATGAATCAGAGAAAGGTTAATAAAATAAGCAAAATCAAAGCCAATATATGTTTAAACAGCTCCACAATTCAGATTCTGGTAACTTTGATATTGAGACTAACTTTCCATTTATCGCTGATATCTCAGCCGAAAGAAAATTCGATTAGACGGAGAGTAAAACTACTCTTCAAGTACAATAATCCAAATACAGACTACGTGATGATTCAGATTTTTAAAACATCTTCAATCAGGCAAGAACAACAAAGATTTTCGGAAAGATCATGGTAAAAATTTTTATTACAATCAGTTGCCTTGGTACCATGGAACTAAGGCGTGTAAACTATGCAAATTGACAGATATCAATCTTAAAGGTGGAAGGTATGAGATCCATGGCAGGAATTTATTTTCTACTTTCTATGTTCACTGTATAAATAAAAACAATTTAAGGCTAACTTGTTCTGATCTCCACTTTGGTTTCTGATCCCAGGTGGCAGATTTGCATATACCACCAGCATGAAACCAAGGATTTTGTAAAAATTCTAAAAAAGTGGACCCTTAAAAATCTGAAAACAGTAATATTTAAACATTTAAGAATATGATTGGGTCTGGCTTGATCCGACTTTCACCAAGGACATTCAGCAAGATCTTTCGACCATGTTGGAAGGTGAGGAATTTGCCTTGTCCACTCAAAAAACGGGAGAGCCGTTTGCCGTTTTCTAGAGATATGAAGATGTTGGGTCCCATCAGAGGGCACTAAACTATCTTTTTGATAGAGATTTCAAAATAGGTTACTGTTTAGGTCAACATGAAATATGTCAGCTGAGGCTATTTTAGCTAACGTATCGGCTATCTCATTCCCATCTAGGCCAATATGAGGGGACCCAGAGAAAGTGTACAATGTACACTTTATATGATTGTTACAGAGTACACTAAGTGTACTGGATTGTCACCATATCTTCTGCAAGAAATTCTCATTTTTAATGCCGTTGAACGACCTATATCAATGAATTAGCCAGCTTTTGTAAATAAAAAATGATCAAATAAAAATAACAGAATTAGATGTGCCCATTGACAATCTGACCAGATGGATCAACATTTTATGTTCAGAAAACTGAACTTCAGATTTGGGTTCAAGCATGAGATATTGGCTCATTATCATTTAAACAAAGTTTCAGCGATATGAAAAATGCAAATATCACCCTGTCTTGAGATACGTTTTCATATTCAACAATGAAATTACATTTTGCTTTAGATAGTATAAAATTTAAATACAATTTTCATAACAAAAAATGCATTCCAGAGCTAAACAAAAATTAAACCTAAATTATCGCTTATCTGAATCGATAATAAGCAGTATTAGTAATTCCAAGATGAGCATATAATTTCATTAAAAGGAAAACCAATGGACCGTATAACATACAACTAATAACTTAATATTTATTGCATTATGTAATAACAAATATCAATTTTCACAAATATATACAAAATCTTTGCCAACCATTTAGAGACAGTATCTTGTAAAATGATCTAATCTAATCGTAGAGGATTTAATCTGACTAAGACTTGCATTCAATTAATGCATTTTCTGTATACAGTTACTCCTTACTAATCTAATTTTCAAAATCTCAGCCATTACTTTGGCAACAAGTTTCATGTGGTTGTTGCATTTCCTCTATAAGGAGTCTTATACCAAAAATATCATACAATTTACTCGCATATTTTCTCAACAAGACAACTTCAAATATTAACCATACACAAAAACATCAATAAATACATATTTGTTTATGTATTCCATGTAACACATTCATTGATGTCTCAAACATTCATGAGAATTCTTTCAAACCGATTGTTTGAAATGAAAACTTATTTTAGCTGTCTAATGATCTAACTGATTAGACTTGTCCAAATCTTGTTTATTGTACTAGTAATGAAATGATCATTCGGGAATTAAAAATTGGGTCATTTGATTTTTGATTATTCATTTATATAAATATTATTTATCTGTTCAGAAGAGCATGGAAATTTCTGTTAAGTTTCATATAAGGAGATATTGATCTTGTTTACATGTTTAAAGACTGGCATCTAAGTTACCGATAATTTTTGTACATTGAAGTTGGATTCGAATTTTCTTTCAACACTTCAGGTGTGCACAAGTGTTTCTGTGATTTATTGATTATTCAAAAATTATCAAAATTGTTCATTAATTTGTTAATATCAATCTTCGAATTCTATGAAAAATTAGCTTTATTGAGTTATGTTTGTTTGACAACATCAAAGCCTTTTGAAAAAGCTTCGGAAACAGAAGCTGAAGTAATGAAGTTGGATCAACTAAAAATTATGGATGTTTTTCCAGTGTATTTCGAATCTCTTATACCATAGCTTTATAAAATGGACATTTTTAAGGATGAAATTGAAATCGACCGATTTTGAAACCGTTAGAGCCCAATCTCTGGATATAGAACTTGGATTATTGACCGTTTGGTGGATACAAGAATATACGATTTTGAAGCAAACATGCAGAACTAAAGATAAAGTGCAGCAACCATTAGAAAAATTCTGATGTCTAAATTTCTAAAATTAACTTTGGAAAACAGAATTTTAAACAAATATAAAGCTGTAAAACTTAGATAAATAATTTTTTATTTTGAGAAAAATTCTGAGAATGGTATATTCGAATAATGGATACTTTAGAGAAGCAAAAATGTAGAATAAAATAATTTAGTGCATCAGAAAAAAGATTAAGTAATCTATGTTTTTCAGATTTATGGCAAAAAAATCAGTTGAAAGCTAAGTTTCATATAAAATTAATAAAATCTTTAAATTCATGCAGAATTATACGTTTAATTATAATATTGATATATTAGTCTAATTTTTGAAATTAAAAGGCATTCTAGTATTTATTCAGTTTATGCGATTATTTCAAGAGTTCAAAACAAATTTGACAGGTTTATTGAAAAAAGACTATTCTCAGTTTATTAAAAACAAGCCTAGAAAATTTCCTTTATATGATTTATAGCCATGAAAAGATTATCATGCACATATTTGTAACACTGAAAATTTGATCATTTTGAAACCGATTCTTTGAAAATAAACCCAATATTGCTTGCCATTGTATCTCCAATAACATAACTGAAACGATCAGCCATTTACAACAGAGCAAAGTAATTTGCAATCAAAGCCAATCTTAACATAAAAAGTCCTTAAGAATTTATTTAATCGGTAAACGACGAATGATCTAAAGAGTTTTCAATTTTACCTATGTATATGAAAAAATTCCTGAAGAAATGGATGTGCAAATTAAGGTTTATTGCTCCAAGCTAGCTTCACTCATTTGCACCATGCTCCAGATATTTGACCCTCCCTCCCGCCAGCCGGCTGGTATTCCCCCTTTACTCTATCCCATCATTTATATTTCATTATCTATTACTACTTAACATCCTGATCATGTAATTCAAATATCACACTGTACATTCATCATTCATTCATTCATTTCCTGTTAAGCATTTATACATAGGCAATCATATATAGAAACATTCATACACAATAGCTTAAATTT
>JAPMOQ010050474.1:1286784-1303184 GCA_026543055.1 Argiope trifasciata
TATAGAGAGAGAGAGAGAGATTTAGACAGAATGAACTTAAAGCGATATTTAAGTTGACTTCATTTTGTGTTAATTTTTTCCTTTGTGGAATAAACGTGTGTGTTCCTTTGTGGAATAAAAGATAGATATGTCCAAAAGCATAGTCCTTAAAAGAAATGATTATCTCTTGGTTTGTTTGCTCATAAATATGTGAGAGTAGTAACTCAATAATACTACAAACGATAATGAGTAAATTAGTGTAAGATTTTTAAAACGAAATTGGATATCTTTGAGAACTTTTTACCCTATTATATCTAAAGGATAATGATCTATATTTTTTGTTGTAGTAAAATAGTTAAAACAAAACGAACCACATTGTAGAAGCATAAAAAAAACATCAAATAAGTAAGCATTTCGTAAAAATGTACCTGTAATTTTTTTGTCACACTTTAAGAAAAAACCTACAGAGCAAACTGAAATATACCAAAGTCAATTTATACATTGCTGTTTTTGAGAGAGCTAGTAATCTTAAGGCTTTTCTGCACCAAAGTGCATATTTGCACGTTTTATTCCGCTTGCTTTCTCAAAGTGAATAAACTGTTCTCTGCGAAAATAAATAGCGTTACTGAGCGAGATGTACATTTTTTCAGTTTCAATAAAAAAATGAGATATCATCCGGATTTAGTGAGCCATTCTTTGATGTCTTGTTTGCACGTGAGATGAAAGAAAAGCTATCAAATAAAATTCGCGTGAGTTAGAAGCATTCAATAAAACAAACCTGCAGATACATAGTTTGAAAACAAATGCGTATTTTTTTTATGAAATGTCTTTGTTTACACAGTGCAAAAAAGAACGATATTATATTTCTGTTTAGGCTTAGATTTTGTTTTCCGCTTATTTGCCTTGTTCTTTTGAATTATCGCATAAGAGTCAGGTCGGTAATCATAGAGCCAGCCTACTTAATCATACAGCCTTTTTCAGAACTGATGTCCTATTCAGCGACCACTTTTTTAAAACTTGTTTGTGGTTTGAAACACAAGATTTGTGAAAAAAATATCCTACGAATTAATATCATATTTTACGAGCAATATGAAAAATTTAAAGATTACCAATGTTTGCTGAAAACCATTTTAGTCTTTAAACAGTTTTGGTTTAGATTATTTACTCTACTTTTACATTATATTTATTCCTTAACTTTTACATTATATTTAATTCTTCAAGACATAAAAGTGCAAATAATGTATTTCACATATTTACAATGGATCTATACATAAAAGAAATAACAGAAATTATGAAAATTTTTGTTTAAAATAAAATTTAAAAAATATTGAAATTAGGGAAAAAGTTGTACAGATATTAATGAAACGCTATGTTTTTTAATATGTTTTAAAGTTATTGTGAAAAAATTGTATAATTAACTAATGCAATTAAAATATATTGAGCTTCTTTAACGTTGGGATTCATTCTGGATTCAACCTTGGGATTTTACAATGTTTTAGAATTAATGCATTCTCAGACCTAGGGTACTTGGAACTGTGAGCACTTATGAAGTTTAAGTGTTCCATAATGTTGTACTAAATGCTGATTTAATGTAGGATAAGTATAAGACTCAAAACATTTCCCAATTGTGGAACCTAAATTCAGTGACTTAAAATTAGCAGTGACAGCTACAATAAATTGTTCTAAAACAAATTATTTTCAATACACATTTTTATAGGCTGTACATAAAATCAATTACAAAAATGTGTAAATTAGTTCTTGAATTAGTTTTGTATTTATACTGAATTGATTTGTTTTGCATATATAAAATCAATTACGAAAATTTGTGAATGTATTCTGGAAATTCTAAAAGTTTCTCGATCATATCCTCTTACTTTCTATCAATAGTTGAAAAGTATGCATTAACACCAATGAAGGAAAACAAGTGTTTTTGTAATTAGAAATCGTCTTCGGCTATCTGCAGAACTCCCACAATTGATTAATAGCATTAATAATGTCAAGCAGCTTTGAATTATATTCTATACTTATCCGCACCATACATCTACGGTAATCATAGAGCATTATCATTAGTTATTGATACATTATGCATTTGAGGTGAAAAAATTAATCACCTTATAAAATTGACAACATTGGTGCTGTTGCTGATGCTGCGAGCTACATCAAGTGTGTGTTTCCCACTTCTCTTGAAAATGAAGTATGCACATGAAATATACATTTTGAAATTAGAAACATCTTTTTCAAAACCGTCATATTTGTAATCATATAAAAATAAAACTTTCTAAAGAAGATCAGAATATTTCCCAACTGCATAATCTTAATAGATGTATAAAACAGAATATGAAATTTAACCACAAAATTCTTGACAAAATAAAATAGATAAAAATCAATAACTGTTCCCAAAAATTAGAAATATTTCCAGTGACTGGTTATTTAAAATTGTTCCTGCTTCGAATAACTTAACTACAAAGGCAATATAATTATAATCTTCTATCTCTCCACCAACTGTGCTCAAAATTATTTAATTGAAATCTGAGATTTTTAGGCGGAAACGGAGTATATCCTTGAAAAATTCCATAATTAAAAATTCGAAAAACGTGAAACCGTTCTCTCCAGATTCGGAAATAATTTTTTCAGGAGCCCATTAATAAAGTTATTTTTGGGCATTTTGCATGCGTGCATAGTTAATTCTCATCCTTTCATGGGAGAGATAATAGGGAAACCGTATGATCCATGAGTAAGTTTTACCATCCTTCAGAAGTCAATTGTCTCTATGAAACAGAATATTTGAAAATATCATAACTAAATATTTCAGATGATTGCATCAGCAATTATCATATGAAAGATATACTTTTCTTACATTATTTGAAAAATTGCTTAAAATGCAAATTTGTTAAATCACAAGAGATAAAAATAATTGGATGCTTCAAAGTTTAAAAATATTACATTCAATCTTAACTAGTAGTAGTGTCTTTCCACAACTTCATCGCATAAATTGGTCATACCGGTGGACGAGTTGCATGACACTGGTATGCAACAGTAGAAAAATAATAATTTTGGCGTAAATTTAGCAAATTTACAGAATTTATCGTGTCATCGTTGACAAGTATTTGGGTAATCAATACCAGACATAAAATAATTGTGTCCGAAAATCGAATTTTCGCTGTAGATAGATTTTGAGATGATTGGAACAAAGATTTGACACAAAATTGCACATGTAATCTTAAAATTACATGCTAAGTTTGATATACTTAAGTCATTCCGTTTGCGAGCTATTGCATTCATTCATGTTTGAAAGCAGACAATTTACCCGCTGTTGTATTTGACTCAAAACTTGACAAGTATTTATGCTTTAGATTTAAAATCTGTGAACTGAATCTGATATTTCTGATTATCTTCATCTTGTAGTTATCATGTTAAATTATATTAGAACAGTCTTACATGAGAAATTCATCTAAATACATTTTACTCAAAATTTGACATAAGTCTGCAAATTTGATGAGAAGACTGAATGCGAATTTCAACTGACTAGCTTAAAGCAATTTCGAGTTATCTTTTCACAGATAGAGAAATGAACGTTTTCCATAAATGTGTTTTTCGAACTTAGGGAAGTCTGAAAAATGGAGATTGATCACCATCTAGAATGCTGATTTTCTAAAATAATTGAAAGGACTTATGAAATTTCGCATCATTTACAGATAATTACTTTTTAAGAAATTCTATAAATTTAGAATAAAAAAATTTAAAAAAATATACTCAAAAACGGGAATAAAAGAAACATTCCCCTGATAATGAAACTAATATATATTGAAAACTAGCAGTACTCGCACGACATTGCCCATGGCATAGCAGGATTAAATCAAAAATCAAAATATTTCGAGAATTAATATATTTTATGAAATAAGGCTTTCGTTACGCATTGCAGTTGTTTCTGTTCCGTGAATGTATTGAAGCAAATAAATAACTGTTGAAAATGAAAAGTATGTTATCTTATTTGCATAAACCAACCATATTCCAATTCAGTTATTGAAAAAAAAAAGAATCCTTAATTCGGCATTTCCCACAAACAACTTTAGATTATTCTAAAATCAAAACTCCATGCTTACTAAGACTCTAATAGATCATTATGTGTTTTAGATACGGATAATTGAAATTTTTTCCTGTAAAATAAATCTTCTAAATATTTATTTTTTCAATAAAACTTTGTTTTTTTTTCACTTTTTTCTAAATATGAGATTTGAGAATGAGTTTTCTGAAGGCATTCTTGTATATCCTTTAATATCTGGGATAATTAATATGTTGGTTAATTGAAACCATAAACAGTGCTTTTCCTTTTTACGGGAAAGAAAAAATCGCCAAAATAACCGGTAGTCGGAAAAAGAGAAAATCACCTAAGAGCCAAAATTGCGTCTTGAATTAACATATAAGTGGTTCGTATAATCATTTATTTGTTAGTTTTTGCTCACATTGGCGACATTTGTTTTGTCATTCGTTTCGCTTGGTTCTCACATTGGCGGTATTTTGCGACCCGTATAACAGATAAAGTACCTCATAAACAGTGTTATTATAAAACTTGAACTACCTAAAAATAGCAATTATTTAGAAAATAATAGCACATTTCATTAAGGACAGAAATTTTTTGATATTTTAAACAAGGCAATTCTTTTCAGTGATAGAGTTAAATCGTTCCTTAAGAATTTAAATTCTTTTTTCTCATAAAATGTATGAGAGGGACCATCAAGCCTTGCAGTATGATCGGCTCTCGTCTTATTCCTCTTATTGAAAGATGCCTTCGAAAAGCACACCGTTCATCGCTGTCGCATTCATAATAATATTTAGCGATGAAAATTCTAGGGGATTTTAATTTCCCCCTCTATAATTGGCAATAAAATGTTTATCAAAGTTGCTTTGAAGAAACAGCATTTGCGATACCAAAGTTGAAATTCTTGTATGTAGTGTATAAAAAATAAAAAAAGAGGCGCATCCTTTTTTTTTGTTTTAAAAATTATGTTCCGTGCTTTCCAACTAGATAATCTATAGATTTTAGATTAGTATATACTATTCATTAGAGCAAATTGAACGATGCTTTACTTATTTAATTTAGTAAAAGACATATAAAATAATTAATTTAATTAAATTATTAATTATTAATTAAAATTCAATAAGAGCATTTTATGAAGATTATATTCTCAACTTTTTAAAAACTTTATTTTTTCATTTGTAAATTAATTATACTGTTTTAATTAATATTATGTTTGTCAAAATTTCAGATGATTTGTATGAATGTAAATGGGGAGAATTAAATCTTCAAATCAATATGTTGGTGAGTTCATCAAATACAATCATTCGGGATTGTTGACAAATTTAAACACTTGTTCAAGCTAATGTAGCTTAACGCCAAATTTTGCAATCTTAAAATCCCAGCAACCACTTTCGGTTGAGTCTTACGGGGGCTCATTAGCACGTTGACTCAATGGCACGACAGCTACCCAGCAGAAGTTGTAAGAAACTTCAGTTTCTAAGGCTTAGACAACCACAATCAGCCATGTATTCTATAAACCAGTGTTTCTCAACCTTTTAGTATTCACGACCCTATTTTCAATCATGATTTTCATCACGCCCCCTCCCCTTTCCAACACATACAAAAAATGTATACAATAATAATGTATTTTGAGTATTTTGGCGCTAAACCTACTCTACAACCTTAATTTCAAACTTTAGAAATTACCAAGAATACTGAAATTTATTGACTTTGCAACACCGATCCACATAATTAAAAAAAAAAGAATCCTATGTCTTTTTATTGCTCTTTCGTCCGACCATGTCGGGTATTCTCACGGTTTCGCGAGAAATTTCGATCTGTCTGGAATTTGTCTGGTCAGCTTAAAAGTTAAGTTGGGAACGTGCGCAGATGTGAACAAATGTTTTCTCATAGGGAGAAGGAGAAAGTTCTATGAAGCCAATTTCAATTCCAGACAATCTCATTCGAGTCGATCCTTCTATCGCTATTGAATCTTTTCTGAATGTGTATGTTGTATATATTTTCGTGTAATTACAATTCACCGTATTAAATATTCAAGGCAGCAGACTTATGCAGAATCATGGATACATTTTTAAGCGGGCGTAAGCGAACATTAGACGATAGACAAGCATCCACAAGTATACAGACGAGCGTGGTTCCTATAATAAAATCAAGAAAATATTCTCAAGAACACTTAATTTTTGGGTTCAATAGTACTGAAGTAAATGAAGAAGAATGGCCCGGTACATCATTTTCTCAAAAATGCTGGCAACACGACAGCATGAAACCTAATAAACTTAAACGACATTTGGAAACGCTTCATTGTGAGTACGTAAACAAACCCAAAGAATTCTTCAAATTAAAATTAAAATCATACGAAAAGCAAAAATCATTGTTTAAAAAAACTTTGTCTGTGAATGGAAAAGCTTTAATTGCCTCTTACAAAGTTTCATATAAAATAGCCAGATGTAAAAAGCCTCACCCCATTGGTGAAGAGCTTATTTTGCCAGAAGCAATTGAGATTGTAGAAGCTATGTTTGGAGATAATTTTACAAAACAATTGCAGTCTATACTTCTTTCAAATGATACTGTTGCCCGTCGAATTGTTGATATAGCTAAAGATGTAGAGTGTCAGCTTTTGTCAAAGTTAAGTGACAAATTGTTTTCAATGCAACTCGATGAGGCAACAGATAGTAATAAAGATGCTCATTTCATTGCCTATGTTAGATTTTGTGATGATTTGTCAGTAGTAGAAGAATAACTTTTCTGCAAACCAAAAGAACTCAAAGCAACAGCACTCGCATTATTTACTATCTTAAATGATTTTATGAACGAGGCAAACATAGAATGGAAAAATTGCGTCTGAATATGCACCGATGGTGCTCGTTCTATGTCCGGAAGATTTCAAAGTATTCAAGCACTTGTGAAACAAAAATCGCCACAGTGCATCTGGACACATTGCATGATCCACAGAGAAGCTTTGGCTTCCAAAGAAATGAGTCCTGGTTTGAATATTGTGTTAACTACGGTTGTAACCGTAGTAAATTATATAAAAATGAGACCCCTGAAATCAAGAATCTTTTCAGCACTTTGTAAAGACATGGGTGCAGTTCCTTCGGCGTTACTATTTACTGTGAAGCAGGATGGTTATCACGAGGTAAATTTTTGCAACGTGTTTATTAATTAAGAGAAGAAACCGCCGTTTTCCTAGAAGAGGAAAACAGACCGGAAGCTGAGAATTTTCGCGTTAGTTTATTTGTGATGAAATTAAGCTACATGGTCGGCATTTTCGAGAAATTAAATAACTTGAATCTTCAACTGCAAGGAGCAAATACACATATATTGGATACGAGTGATAAAATTAATGCTTTTTGTAGGAAATTGGAATTGTGGAGCAGAAATTTAAAGCAAGAAAACATAACAATATTTGCAAATTTGAATGATTGTATTAAAACTTACAAGGCTGAAGAACAACATGTAAAAGTTGTTTTTGTAACCATTGAAAATCATTTAGCAATGTTAGCAAAGAATTTTAAAAAGTAATTTCTTTCTGAGGACAAACTGATATCAAGTTACAAGTGGGTGAGGGATCCATTTAAAATATTCTCAAAGGACTCTCAATTAACAGGAAGAAACCTTCAGAGACTTCACGGCAAACGGTGAAAACAAAAGACAATTCAGTAATAAATCACTCTTTGAATTTTGGGCAGGAGTGGATGAGTTTTCTGCACAAAAAATAAGGGCATTTCGCATTCTATTACCATTTTCAACATCTTACCTTTGTGAAACTGGATTTTCTGAGGTGGTTTCTTTGAAGACAAAATATAGATCTCAGCTAAATATAGAAAAAGTACAGAGAGTGTCTATTTCTAATATCGAACCCTACTTCGAAAAACTTTGCTCTTCAAAACAGGCCCAAGGAAGTCACTAATAATTTTTTAATTTATTTGTAATTTAGTAAGTTGTTTTAATTTAATAAGTTAATTATTAAATATGTCGAAATGTATTTTGTTTTGTATGTGTGTTCTTTCCTTTCAGTCACTTAATAAATTTTTTTAAATAACATTTTCTCTTGGATATGCTCGCGCCCCCCAATTAGAGTGCTGGCGCCCCCCTACGGGGGCGCGCCCCACAGGTTGAGAATCACTGCTATAAACTACTCATCGCAAAAAAAGTGTAAATAGTTGTAAATAAAGAAGTTAAGTAAAAAACTACAGTCCACTGTTCACTTCGATTCACCAGCGTTAATTATCCAATTTTTAAACCACTTGTTAATGCCACCTTACTCCTGTGTATTTACTTCAATTGAACAATTTTTTTTTAAAAAAAGCGAACATTCCATTCTGATATAGTTATCTATTTCATGAAAAAAATCTTTATTGATGTTCATAATTCGAGAACTAATAAGACAATAATTTAATGTTTCGAAATATATTATTATTTTGTATGACTATATTACATAAAAAGTTTTTTTAATAAATTCAGAATCTGATAATAACGTTTAATTTCAAATATAATTTGAAATTTTCCATTATAAGTGGAATTAAAAATTTTGTATTGCCTATATAGATGAATATTGCCGTTAAAAATTAAATAACCTTTAATAATTATTGCTTTTCATAAATAGTCTGAATTTTTTTAATCATATGAGAACATAATCTTATTTTCGTTAGGAGGTTTTAAATGATTGAAGGCAAAAAATAATTGAAGTTCGAAATCACATAGGCAATGACTAGAGCATAAATTGCAATATTCACTTTTAATCGCATGCATTTTTCACCAACTTTTACAAGTAATGCATAATTACTATGCAAGCTTTTCTTAAAAGCTGGTGCATGCGCATGAAGTCATGCATTTCAAACTGGTTCTAACCGGATTTTAAATTTACAATGTTTTTTTTTTTTTTTTGGCTGGCAAAAAAAGTTTGAGATTTTAGTCAATCTCGAAAGAAAAAAGAAAAAGCATCATTTTTTTAAAGCTGACACATGCGTATTACGTAATAAATTTCAATCCGATTTAAACCTGATTCAAGCTTTTCAAATTTTTTCTTGGTCGTCAAAAAAGTTTTAGATCTCCCGAAAGAATAAGAAACATCTTTTTTTTAATTTGACGCAGGCACATTAATATAATCATGTGATCAAAAAATTCTCACATGAAAAATAAAAATTTGCTATAACAAATTTCAATTACTTCTTCTATTGATTTTTTATTTATTTATCAATTGAATTTTGCTTAGCTGAGAAAATAAATAAAAATTAATCTCCCCCACACACAAAATAAATTCCACAATAAATGAAGGGATTTTTTTCACGTAGGAGTCAGTAGAATTCTTTGAGGCAAGAATTATCTGCTATAGATTATGAACTATTGTTCACATCCGTTCCCCTTTAAATATAAAATTTATTTGTTCTGATTACCGTTTGATAAATAAGAATATTTATTATATTTCTGATTTTATTTATTTATAGATCAATTATTATTATATTTGCATTTGAACGGAGCGTATCAAAAGCTACAGCATTTTTTTTTTAGTTAAATGCAGAAATGAAGAAAAATTATGCTTCTAAATCGGAATACCCAATTCAAAAGAAAGGTTAGAAATGTTATCTAAGCAAATCTGGATCTTAAAAACTTTAAATATTTATCAACAATTTATTAAATGCAATTTTAGAAAAAATGATCTTTAATAAAAATTAATTAATTAATTAAATCAATTTGCAAAAATGTTTATTTTATTTTATTAAAGAATTAAGTTTTAAAATTTTAATTTTAACTGGTTTTCTCAAAGTATTGTTACGAATCTGTAATCTATGTTCCCAACATAGTTTGTTCGACCAACGGAAAGAATGATTTACAACACTCTGTATCGGATGCTGCCGGATGCTCTTAGCCAATGATCCCAGAGCTGGGCGAAAAATTTGGTGACCATCTGGCGACTTTTATGACAAAATGGATAATTCTCGAAAAATCGAGAATTTTGTCGATTTGTTTATTAAGAATCGAGATACGTCCAGACTGATCTAGAAGTTTCTAGTCCTAACTCCTGGGAACTATAAAAGAATAGCAATCTGAAGCTACCATCATGAGTAGTTGCAATCGATGATAAATAACGAGTCTTCCAGGCGATAGTGAAGCAGTGTAGAGTCAAGCTAGGGCTGAACTGAGATGCGTGTCTTGTTTTCTATTAACGAAGCAACGTCGAGTACTATAGACAATGCTGTGGTAGTCATAGAGCTAAGCGAGGGACAGTGGAAAGTGTTTCAGCCGTCTGGAGATATCATAGAGCAAAGCTCCGATAATCTCCACTCTTGCTGAATCCTGTCTGACCGCTTTGTTGGTAGTGGACGTTTTTCCTACTTGTGGGTACTGTCATTGTGTGCTGCTGTGCATTCGTCTTCACTGTACATATTTGTCGTCTTTGTGCAGTCCTGCCTACGTTTAAATAAAACTTGTCGTGGATTCTCTACTGTGGCTTATTGAGTGTGTTTATCTCACACCATATACCCACAACATTAATACGAACTAGACGGATCGGAATTCCGTAGCAATATTGAATAAATATAAAATTTAAAAAAATGTACTGTTGTAAGATGTTTATAATTACAATTAATAAATAATTGCTTTTCTTCTTGTTATATTTCATAGTTTGTGGATATTTTTAATCACATTCAAAGATATAGATTTGAAAAGTAAAGATAAAGATATAGATAGATTTGAAAAGTAAAGATAAAGATATAGATAGATTTGAAAAGTAAAGGTTTAAAAGCTACGCGCCTTGAAACCAACATCAAAATAAACGCATCCTGAAAGCAAACATATCAATCATCAAATAAAAAAATTATAATTACGCGTAATGAAACATGTATTCATATGTATTCAATATAATTATTTATTTATTTGAGAAAGCTTTAAAAATTATCAATGAAAAAATATTTTATCTCAATGTAAAAATTGTGTCTGAAAAATATTCCTCATTTATTTTTCTATAAATTGCAGCGATTTGAAAATTTGGTTAATCTTAGGCATGTACTTTTCCATCTAAGATTTTCTTGAGAAAGATAAAAAAACACACAGACAAACACACAAGGGATATACTTCGACAAACTGCACTGATTTGTTAGACAATCATATCTACAAATAAAAGACTGACCTAAGAAAGAGAATTAAAGTTTCAGCTTATAGCATCCATTATTTCTCCTATCCACAATTTATAGATTTGTTTACTGAAATTGAAAGCTACAAAAACAGATTTTATTGACTGAAGAAAGGTTTTCTTCGTTGAAAAATGGAAGTTGTTGAGGGAATTTTCGTTTCAGTTAGGGTATGTCTTTTAGAACATAATTCCCACTGAATGGTGAGTGCTGATATACCAGTTCATACAGTCGGAACGAAGTAATATAAATTTATATCCACAGTCAATTGTCTCCATAAATATGAAACAAAATACTTCCCACTGATATTTTTAAACAGTTTTCATCTTTTCTTTATTTTATAAAAGATGAAAATTGTTCCCCAATGACTATTGCTACTTATGTTATTTTTATATCTGTTATTTATAGATTTGTTTACAGAAATCGGAAACTATAAAAAAATTATTGTTTCAAGTAGGTTTTATTTCGTTAAAAAACAAGAGTTTTTCAAGTTCCTATTTTTCGACGAAAGTAAGTTTAAATTATTCTTTATCATTATCTTCAAAAATCTGAAGTTTGAAGGATAAGAGTAATAATTACGGTTAAGAATTATTTTGAATTTATATACTTGCTATAAGTTTAATAAATGTCATTTTTAAATGAATTTTCCTTATTGGATACTTATGTATAAACCGCACACCAGTGATTAATCGCCAAAAAAATCGTTAAGAGGGCCTACCGGGCCTAAAATTAGACTATTTTCAGCAAATATATGTGATTTTACAATCATTCACCAATGTTCTGAGTTTAATATCTTAAGTACAAATAATATTTTGCAATTCATTAAATTTATTTATTAATTTTGAGTCTACTGAAAGGATATCAAAATAAAAAGTGTTGATTTCTTAAAAAAATATTCAATAAATTCTTCCCGTAATATTAAGTATTTGGTTTTATTAATATGAGTTTCGACTTCCAAGTAGCACTCAAATTTAGAGCTTAATATCATGAAAAATCAAGTATACTTCACTTTCAGTTAAAGTTATCAGTTTCAAAGCAAATATTCACAAAGAAAACTCAAAGAATTCTTAATAAAATTGCCTATATTTTCCAAATTCAGAATTTTTTCTCTTAAAATGTACCACAGAGATTACGTTATAATAATTATTCTAATTATCGAAAAAAAATTACCTTTTTAATTGCATTCTTGCGTGTTTTTATCCAATGTTATGGAAAAATTTATTTCCTCTTATATTTCCTTTTATAGTTCAAACCTCTGAAAAACTAATTTACTGCATAAATGCATGATATGAAGTAAGATGATTTTTATCTCAAAAATATATCTTAATTTTATATTTATGTATGAAGATCGAAACGTAATTGCTTTTAATATAAATGCATGTTTCTCCAAACAAATTGCGCACCAATGGATTGGCATTTCAACGATGGTTGAAGATTTTTCTTTCACTAAGGGCTAAACCCCTGATGGTGCCTCGTAATTAAGGATGAGATGCTTCCGACATGGTGATTGGATCTCGCCAACCTAGTGGGTACACAAAAGGTGGGGGATCTAGCTCTTGCCATCGATGACAAGACATACTTCCTACAGGGAGTGTTGTACCATGGCCGGCGATGGCCCTTAGGACTCATCCATAGTTCCCGTTAGTGTTGCTGCTGCAGCAGTCCGATCTTTCTGTAATTACTTCGAGAGCCTTTGGGCGAAACTGAGAGTCAGTAATATTACTTTTTCAGGGGCTGATTCCTAAGATGTGGAGGCTTCGCAATAAGATAAGAAACGTCCGGCATTGTGGTTGCTTTCTTCCACCTTATTGGGTACACAAAAAGGTAAGGTTGGGTTTCTTCCATAGACGATGGGACTACTTTTCAAGAGAAGAGTGACCGATGATGCCCCTTAGGATTCAACAATAGTTCTAGCAAGCAATGCGACATTCCTTCATTCAGATTTTTCTATCTGCATTCCAGCGGATAGCAGTTGCCAATTTATAAGTAAATTTCCCAAAGGTTATGAGTGCTAATGAGTGTAATGATGATTTTGGTGCAATCCGGTCTCTTATATCATTTGAAAAAACTCAAAATATATAATTAACGGACAGAAAATGTTTCATATTCTACGAATCACACTAACAAATTATAAATAAATACAATATAAATAAAATCATAATAAACTATTTCCTATTTTTTGACAAAATAATAATGCTTTGATCCATTTTTTACAATGGCAAAAGGATTTGATATCTTCCCGTATCACCAAGTTGCATATTCTCAAAATTGGACTAGAAGATAACTTATTTTGTTAATTTTTAAATTTAATGAAATCTTAAAACAAAAAATGAAAAAAGGGAATTAATAATGGCAGACTCAGTATATTCATATAAATATAGAGGCTATATGAAATATGCAAGATATTTTTTTATCATTTATCTACTTTTTAATTTATATCTCTGATGCACGAAAAAATTTTGATTTTAGCAATATATCATTAAAAATAAATTCTAAAAAATCGTGTACAGTTTAAACTATATATTATCGTGCTTATATTAAAAAATAATCAGGAGATTAAATATTACATAGATATATTATACATTTCAGCTTCGTTTTAAATAAAAACTTGTTTAAATACATTCCCTATTTTTTAATTATTTACCACATTTTAACTTTTAGATATTTGAGAAATCAAGAGTTTTGTGAAAATACCTTTAGAGTTCTTATAAATAATTTTAAATAATTTTTAAGAACCAATGTATTTAGCTTTTGCTATGGAAATTGCTTTTAGCAAAATATTTGTAAGCATGAGAGTGGAATATTTTATGAGATAAACAGTTTTCTTTTTGATACAAGTTCTGAGAGTGCTGGTTAAATATTCATTATTCCATTTTACATTAAGGTTTCAAAAACAGTTTGTATTTAAATGTCCTTTAAAAATGAGAGAAAAGGTTCGTTTTGAAACAAATTTAATAATTAAAAATGCTACCATTTCCCAAATTTGAAAAAAAAAGGAAAGGAATCTTAGTTCCAGAAAGAAAAGTAAAATTATTTTTAATAATAAATGAAGATTTTTAATAATCTCCATTTTTGAATTTGCATGCCATTATTTTTCTTTTATAAAATGTACTCATCTTTTCAAGTATAAATATTAGAAGCGAAATGGCATACGCGATGGAAAATTATGTCAATATATATAAAGTTAATGATATTTTAAGTAAAATCTTTCCTTTTATGTTTCAAAGCAAAAAAACGCTCTGAATTCTTGAATTCTTGGCAATGTGAAATATATGTTTACAAATGTTTCTGCTTATTTCCGAGGAAATCTTATATTATTTGCTGTGTTTATAACTTGAACTCTAACACAAAAAAATCAGTTTTCTCAAATAACACACAAATACATTTAGAGAGTTATAAGTTAAAGTGGTTAAAAAATGAGCATTGAGAAGTGCGAAGTTGGATTTTATTTTCAATTGAGGCTTTTATTCTCCATTTTTGAAGTTACAATAACAATGGAAGTAAAAATTAGATGACTCAAAATATTTCGCTATGCTTCAAACTAAAATCCTCCTAATCTCAGAGATTCACAATGTTTTTTCAGGATAAAATTTCTGCACACACATGGAGATTCTGTGAATAGTTTGGTGAAGTATAAATAAGTGGAATGATTCATGAGGCCCTTTTATTTATTTTATCACATTTCGTATAATAATCTTCAAGTGTGGATTACCTTAGAATAAAGGCAAATCAACATTTTTTTTCATTTGGAAAAGGGTATAATTGTCATAATATTATAGATTTTACCATTTAATCGAACTCATTTATGTTTAAATAAAAGGAATTTACTTAAAAGAGAACAAACAAACCTTTTTTCAAAATCTATAAAATATTACTTACTTTTTTAAATGTCGTTTTTATCCTGAAAGAAAATTTTATGAAACGATCTTAACGCAGAAAATATTTTGATACAGCGGTTTGCTTTAAAAATAGAAATATCTTTATCATAAATAGTTTAGCATAACATTATACAACAAAGTTCATTTAATTTTTTTCTTAATATATAATCATATCACCAACATAATTCGAGAAAATCGAATTGATGCTACTTTTACAAGTAAACATATTTTCATACATATATATTTCTTGAAATTATCTTTTTATTATCTTTTATAAATTAAAAAATGATGGATGAATAAAAATAAATTCAAATAAAAACTTCACATCTTTGTTTTAAAATTATTATTATTTATTTTAAATTTCTTAAACATATGTAATAGTGTGTTTTAAATTAAATATTCATTCAATAAACTACTTCATTTCAACATTGCATTTAACCGCTAAATTACCATTTGGCAAATAGGATTTAGAATGTGCAATTTGATCTGTACCCTTTCACTAGCGTTGAGCATGTTGGATCGGAAATTTTAAAGGGCATTTCTCGGATAATTTACGTATAATCATTTGTTAACACTTCTAATCTCTCTTAATTGGCTATTATTAAATAATTCTCTTCTCTTCTTCCACTGGAAATTTCGTAGATAATTCTCTAATGCCAACAATCCTTTATTAACTGAAGCATTTCTCGTTAAGTATAAAAGACGTCTATTTAAAACAATTTTGCAGTTATGGTCACTCGTTAATCTTTAAAATGTGTCTGAGTAACACAGAATTTTTGTCTTTAAAATGTATCTGAGTATCACAGAATTTTTGAAAATATTCTTTAATATTGTGTGATCTTATACTATACCATTCAATATTATACAATATTTCGAATATATTTTATTTAAAGAATAGTAATATATATATATATATATATTTATATATATATATTTATATTTGTGTGTGTGTGTGCTATTAGAGTAGATATGTTTTGAAAATTAGAATGATTCTAAATAATGGAGGGAGGGCTATTAATCTTTTAAAAAATTATTTCGAAAACACATGAATTTATGTGAGATATGAAAATGCAAAGAAATTGAATGAAAGATCAACTAACAAATATTTCCCCAAAAATGGAATTTGCTTTTGCTTTTATGGACTAAAAGGATTTTGCTAAAGAAATATGGTGGCGTAAACATAGTTATAGATTGTGTTAGACATATAAAATTATAAAGATATGGAATTTTTCAAATACATCTTTTTTAATATTTTATACGGTTATACATTTATATGAAATTGACAGATTGTTTTGAATCAAATTCCTTTTAATCAATATTAAGACTATTGTAATGAACATCTGAGGATGCATGTTTTGAAAAACACTTACTGTT
>JAPMOQ010050474.1:1328184-1343845 GCA_026543055.1 Argiope trifasciata
GTTTACAATAAAATTGCGAATGTCCTCCGTTTTTCCGACAAAATTTCGAAAGAAAAAAGACAAATGTTCAAAAATCCCATTATATTGTCAAAACTGTCCTATAAAGTACAGCTAAAAACTCTTCATATTGTGAAAATGCTCTAAAATCGTCGAAAGAATTTTCATGAGTTTCATATTAATATTATGTATTATTTTAGTTTCTGTATTAATATTATAGAACATTTCAGATATATATGTGAATGTAAATAATAATTTTCAATAAAATATTTAAGATTTCAAAGTTCTAATACGCTTTTTTTATTATATTTAGATTTCTCAGTCAAAGGCACTAATTGAACCTTTTATGCTCTTACTGCACTCAATAGGACGATACTTACAATTCAAAGTCGATTTCAAGAAAACGCGGCAACCTTTCTTTGAAGACATCATTTATTGCTATATATTTGAATTTTGTAAATATAAAAGTATTGAATCTTTAAACAGCCAGACGCATAAAATTAGTTATTTATAAGGAAGCTTGTTTAACTAAAAGCTAATATTTTGTCTAATAACAGGAAGGCATTCACAATGCAAAAATAAAATGCAAGCGAAGGGGAGATAACAAATGACAACCGACATGTTTTAAATAATGTGTAAAAAAAACTCTTTTGGAGAGATCTTATTTATACAAATTTGGCTCGGAATCACAAAGTCAGGATACCATACAATATTTCGGAACAAATTTAAATCTTATATATGAATTACTAACTCTACAAATGTCAAGCAGTTCTGCATCTAAATGCTATGATCATACAATAAAGAGTGTAATAGTATAATGTCCTAAGAGTGCATCTTTTAAAGATTCCTTGGAAACATTAACAGTAATCATGTTCACTTCCCCTTCCTCCAAACTATTCAGAAAGGAGAAAAGAAAGGTAGATGATTGACATTGTTTTCATTTTAATATCATCAGGTATTCAAAACAAATCCACATCAGAAACTGGTATCTGCTCTCTCTTATAAAAGATTAGGTACATGTAAATATGAAAAATATTCGATTATCTTTAAGATTTTACAAGAATCTTGAGTATCCGTCTGATAATGATAATTTATTACTGCCTTGGTAGCAGCGTTAAATATTCGTTTAAAAAAATATAGATTATTTAATTTATTTTGCTTCAAGAAACAGTTAATGGTAACTATTATTACGAAAATTTAATGAAAGTTGCCATATCTCTTTAAATTCTATTTTTTTTTGTTTTGTTTTTTAAATCCATTTAAAAATGAATAGTGATATAATTTGTATCTTTCTCACTTAGCTAAATTTGATATTTGGAATTTTACTTTCAATGTACTTTAGAATAAAACATATTGCCGATAAACTTTTTGTTTTCTACCGAAGACTTCCTTTTCAGTTAGAATTTAGCTTTGTTATATTCCGTTTTAAAGCAACACTATGACTATGTGGGATAAACCTAGCAAATGTGAACTACGATCAGACGGCGAAGACGACACCTGACCTGGCACTCCCTCTGGAAATCCCGCCAAGTTGAGAATGTTTGGCCCTGACCGATTTAATGTGCACCAGATCTGCTTATTTGACGGTTCTTAGGTGGAATCAGAACCTCACCACTAGGATACAGTGACTTTTAGCAATTAGAAATTTGATCTGATATTTCAATTTTAATATTAGTATATTATAGAAGGAAGATAGGTTGTGTCCCAATCAAATCTTACCAGTATAATTTACCACCAAGGATACATAAGTGCTTAAATTTATAACTTGTATAAGTACATATTATGCGAGTGTGTTTGTGTGTATATTATGTTCTCTAGAAATCACTTTCTTCTCTCAAATTTAATATTAGGATTTGAAATAGTAAAGAATCTAAAATTTATTGTATTAATAGATGATTGAACAATAATAAATTGAATAAACATTTTTAAATTGGGAATTGGTCTTGAAAGTTTAAAAACACGCTAATTGCTTACATTCCAAAAAATTCCAAAATTAATGCCAAAACAGTTCCAAATTTTCAATATTACATATGTGAAGCAAATCAAACTATTCAAAAAAATATTACAATTATTTATTATACAGCAAAATTAAAAAAAACTAATTAACATGATTATTTTAATTACTTTATACTAAAAGTAATGCTTTCTCTATCGAGTCTTTCAATAATTTCATTAAAAATATTTTACACCAATATTATTCAATTAAGTTTGAAACGTTCTGGTGATTTTACTAATTTTGTCTTAGTAGGATTCAATACATGACTTGTTTAGTTCAATCTAAAAAGACAATTAACAAAAACTGTAAGTGGGAGTAAAATAGTTATTTTTTTTATCATTATGAATACAGTATTTGCATAAAATCTCCTATATAAGTTGTCTATTTTCTAATATCAAATAAATGTGGCGTATATTCCTGTCCAATTGACTTGATGGATGCCTACGTATTTAAATCTAAAGCGCATTACAGCATTCCGCACTCGTGCGGGACATGACTTATTAGAAAACGTATTCCCAAATCAGATTACATCAGGAACGTACAAGTCCGCAAGTAATTTGTGGAATTTGAAGAGTTTAATCCTCACATTGGAGTTTCTGCCTGATCAGAATGCATAAACGAAGGCAGTCGATTTCTCAACATTTTCGAAATTTCCAATTTTAGATGGTAGGCAATGTATTTTAATTAAATGGATGTGCCATGTTGTACCTATGAAATTTTTAATTATTTTGGGAAATGAATAAAAATTATGAAATATTTATTAATAATAACGTTATTATTTTTTATCAGTTTATTTTATTCATCAAATGTCACCCTGAGGCAATCATTTTTCGCATAAGGTGGAGCTCCAAATTTGTTCTGAGATAATGTACATTTGAAAATCAATAATATATATCAATGCTTATATGAGTAAGGTAAAAAATATTGAAATAATGATTGATGCAATTTCTTATTTTATATTTTTGGTATAATGTTTTAATTTTTGTTTTTAAACCTCGATTAAATTTTGAGTCTTTCGATAGTTCTCATTTTTTTAAATTTAATAAAGAACGATTATTTAATGGCATTTATATATTTATTCTCACTTAACTGGGTCGGTGACATGGCCTAGGGAAAGCATGTCTTCCCCTTGATCTGGGCGTCCTGACTCGGGGCATAGTTGTTCTTCACCTTTTTGTTATTTGTGAGATGTGTGAATGTGCCCCCCCCCCCCCTGTAAAATTGTTGAGAATGTGACATTGGAGTAGCTAAGACGTATTATTGGCTTAGATGCGCTACTAAAAATTTGAGACTATAGGTTTGAAATAGCTGGCTTCGTTAAAAGGCTTGTCTATGACAAGTGCCATAAGAAAGAGCACTTGCTTGAATTCACAACCCATTTCAATTCCATATCTGTTTTCAAACATTATAATTTGAGTAGGTGTAATTTGAATTTGCTTAGAGATTTATGATCTAATACAACATTTAAATAATTTTATATAAATTTATATTACATTATTTTTTAATTCGTTCTAATGAGGCTTAGTGGCATCAAGTATTATAAGCAACTGATTTTCTTAGAAAACATATAGAGAAAAAAACTTGCATAATAATTTTTCATATTTCAATAGAAATTTGAAAATAAGTCACAAGCGAGAAGTGCTTCAAGAACATTTATTTTCCATTCAATACATAACATGAAATGCACACCAACACATTCTTGAAAGAAGAAAAGAATGTTTTAGTAGAGTTGTTATAAAAATTATGTTTGGTGCAAAGGGCACATATGTACCTTTTGAAATAATTTTGTTGTTGTCTATTAAAAAAACATTCAAAATAAAAGTATTGTAAAACTTTTTTTCTTTTCAAAGAGATTTTATTATTTAAAACGGCTACTTTAATTAGAATAACAAATAAATTGAATGTGGCTTGTTCGATTTTTCTTCTTTTTTATTTAACTAAACATGTATCAATTTTAAATTTTATAATATTCTACAGAGTTGAGTACAAAATTATGAATTCATTATGGGCTAAAGATATTATGCGGTAACAAATATTTTTCATTTGATACATTTTTAAATTAAACACGTATTAAGTGAAATTAATTATTTATATAAGAAATACATTTTTAAAACATTTTATTAAAATTTTTTAAAGAGTATTATATAGAATACTGAAAATTTATAGCAGCTTTTTTTACTTAAAATTAATGTTATTCAGATTTTACTCATTTAATAAAGAAATTATACTTAGAAAATATGCACAGAAAGAAAACTTCTTTTAAGATTATTGCCTTCTTGAAATCCAAGAAGCGTTAAAAAAAAAGATACTTTTATACACAATTCAAGCTGTTTTTCTGATTTTTTTTGTCTCTGAAACTTAATATTTTACATGATTCTCTTTTTGTTTTCTTTACAAATAAATGAAGTTTTTGAAGGAAATATTCCCCAAAAGAGAGGAAAATATGTCCAAAAATTCTTGATAAACAACATGATTCTTTGATAAACAACACAATTTTAAGCATTTGAAAAAATGGTCAAAAATTATTAAAAGCAAACTTCTTTTACGAAAGTTTTAATTAGGTGGTACTGAAGACACTTTCAAATAATTTGTTTTTGTCGTAGAATTTTAATAATAGCTTCCAAGAGCTAAGCAGAGTTAAATTTTTAAAAAGTAAAAGTAATTGTTAAAGGTAATGTAATGCATGAGGAAAAAATCATAGTTTGTTACCGTAATGATATCTTTATTTGATATTGTTAACTGCCATATTGCATTGACCAAAAGTTTATGAAAATTATTTTTAATTTCTAATCTTTTTAAACAGTTTAAAATGTGCTTTTCAAATATATAACCTCTATGTACCTGAATACATACAAAATATATCAAATTTACAACGTACAAATTTTTCAACGAATACAATATATTAAATACTTACTAATCCACTAATATGATGGAAAAGTTTTTTTTATTATTTATTTTTTTATTACAAATTATAGTTGAATTATGGTGGATCACAAAATTATAAATATGATTTTATAATTATGATGAAATACTATGAATTTCCTTGATAAAGTCACCGGACACGTTTACATTTAAAATGAATAAGTAAACAACTTATTATATTAATATCAATACTAACACCTTAAAAATGTATCACACAAAATTTCACGTAACGATATATATTTGAACTTTTGCAACAAGCGCTGAGACTATGACAACAATCTACTAATCTACCACCAATGAAGTATTTAAAAAGTTGTGAAGACCAAGCCATCAAAAACATTGCGACAGAATAACCAATCAATCAATATATAGAGAGGTGCATGAGTCGTTGGACAATAGATTTGAAATAAAACCTTTGCCATCAGAAAGTGCGTCGAGAAAGCAAAAATTATGACACAAACTTTAAAGAGTGACAAGACACAATTCAGTTGGATTCGTTTCTGTTGTAGTTAGTACACAGACACACATGGTGCAACTGATAGCATTTTAAACAAATTTGAAATGGAACATAAGTAATATAACCGGAACAACATTTGAATGCATAGGAAAATAATGCATTTCATTGCATTTCGAATCGACAAAGTTCGAAACATTCATTTTCCGAATATCCATTGTGCTAAAACATGTATCAGCAATTACTGAGACCGTTAAAATTCATAAGATTTTCATTCCATCACTGCTTCCAATTATGTATTAATACCTACTGACGCATTTCTGAAAAATGTTGTTAGCTTTTCTGAATAAATCTTTGTCAATCTACCAATAACATTGCGATGATGTATGCGTTAGAAATGACATCGTCAAGAATTATTAGAAGTCACTCTACCATGGCTTCTAATTATGCGTCAATATTTTTGACGTCACTTGACGAAACACATTTGTCATTCAGACACTGCTATTGCGAAAGTACATCAAGAACTATAGCGAATTAGTGGTATCAAGTAAGCTTCCAGATCGTTATCATTGTAATATGAAAAATTTATTGTTAATATATGTAAATAAGCTGTTGTCACAAGAAGTACACTCCATATTCATTTATTATAAATTCTTCCTGACGAAGATGTTTTGATCCTCTCAACGAATAACATTTCCATATAACAATGAATAAATCTTGATGCAGTTCATACTCATAATGTTCAACATCTGAAAGTTCAGTTATTGATGATATCCAAAGATTGCTCATTTATCCTAAATTAAATAATAATGCAACATTTAAAAAGACATTTTTCAGCATTATACTTGAGAGGAGTTAACGTATTCTGTTTGTGTCTCACAGCGTGACTTAAAAGTGCTTCGCAAGACGGTGCTTTTGGTGCCCTTGTGCGCTGTCTCATAGCGCAGAGTTCCGCAGCAGGAACGACTCTTGATGATTGCCAAGAATCCCTTCCGGAATTTTTTGTTGCAGAAAGTGTAGAGCACAGGGTTGATGCAGCTGTTGGAAGCTCCCAGCCATTGAGCGATGGGCACCATGACGACTAATACTTGCTCTGTGGTGCTGTTCTCTTCCACCGTCATTCCCAGTTTGACCATAGTGAAGATGATATAGAGTGGAAGCCAAGACAAAACGAATAGGACCACCACGATGATCATCATCTTTGCTACCTGTTAAAAAATAAAGAAAAATATACTGTTACTCTGTCTGTATCGAAATGTGACAACCGTTTCCCATATTCGTCTTGCAAAATTTGTAAAGATCATCAAGTATGCAAACGCGTCTACCGATTTTGAATAATAATTCCTTCTTGATAATGGAATATTATTTTTTTCCTCTGTAATACAACGGTTTAGTTACTTTATCAGAATATGACACTAAATTATCTATTTTTGAAGGATTCCAAATGATTAGATTGCTTTAGGTGATCTCAATGCTTTAATGATTTAGAATATTTCAGTTATTAGAATTATTTAATGATTTAAATGACTAGGAGGATATTATGATTTATATTATTAGGAGGGATTTAATGATATAAAATAAGTTTTTTTTAAATATAAAATCGTGAATAATCATATTAATCAATCAAGATGAAAACTACCCCGCTTTCTGTAATAAAATGGGAAACCAAAATAATATATGTTTTCTACTTTTATTTGTAAGGAAACATATTATAATTGATAATTTAAGCCAGACATATTTTATCAACTTTAGGATCGACTCAAACTACACCGCATATCTTTAATAAAACATATTAATTTAATTCAAACACATGCTGAAACACATTCTTTCAAGCTGAGTAGTGGCGGAAGTGAGAAACATTTGCATAATTTTAAAACTTTGCTTTATTTTATACAGAGGGGGCTAATTTATGTGCAAGAAACACCGATATATTAGTATCCATTCAGAAGCGATACAAGAGCAGAACAAGAGTATTAATCGGAATACTTATCCCCATGATTATATATTGTAAGACTGTGATAATGATTTCTTTGCAAGAGTTAATTTATGAAAGGGAATTATAAGGATCTTTTAAAAGAATGTTTCGATAAACAAATTTTTATCCCTTAACTTGGAGTCTCGGAACTTGTTGATTTCATCAATTTTACAGAGTTTCTGCTGCCTTAATTAAAAAAAATTAAGGAATTAATTGTGATCTAATTAAGATTTTGAGACATCATTATACGCAGACACACACACACACACATATATATATATATATAATTTTAAAATAATAATATAATTTTATAATAAATAATAATATAATATAAGGAATTATTGAAATCCTTTACTTTAGGCTTCAGTTATCATTCTGATTCCTAAGCTAGGTATATTAGATTATTAAAATATATGTTTATCTATAAATAGTAATATCAGAATATAGTAGAGAAGAGTATAATGGTAATAATATTACTATTTGATAATCTAAATAGTAATATTACATTATCAAAACATTTTAGATTCAAATATGCGTTTTCGGAAAAGACTATAACTAAAATTCATTTACCTAATATTCATTTAAACCTATTTAAAGACATGCAAAATATGCAAATGTAATCTGATTAATTTTGTATAATTTTAAAAACCGAATTATATAAAAATTTCTCTTCCTTCAGCACTGATGAGCAAGAGTTTTTAGTACTCAGTAAATGATTCTAAAATTAAATATCTTAGTGAGAATTTGATATATTCACTCAATTTTTCATTAAATTTCCCTTAAAGCAGAGTCCCAGATGAATTTAAAGGCATTTGTTTTGAATTTCCTCTGCACTTTTCCCAATAATACATTAGCTTTTAAATCAACCATATGAGAAATTGAATTGAAGTAAACTGTTACTGTACTGCTCTTTACTATTAAGCTATTTGTTGTTTATTTGCTTTCTATAACTTATAACAATATGTTCCAAGAAAACTAGAATTATTGTTTTTGTCTATGTCTTCAATTTTCCTATGTATGAAGCAAGAGAATAAAACTAGTCTCAAGCAAACCTGGATGAAAAGAATTAAATTTACTTTATTATTAGACTAAAAATCTCTAGGAAGTCACTAATTACTATTCCCATAATGTGATTAATTTTCTAAAACATTGCTGTAAATTGTGGAATATAATGCATTTACCTATAACTGCAGATAGCTCAGAATTTCTTCTAAATTGTTAGGTAAGATAACCACATTGAAAAAAAGGACTGGGAATTCTAAGGGAACGTTACAGAAAATATTATAACTCCCATTATTACTCGTATTATTAAAAAAAAAGACGAATACATTTACAGTACTGAGAATTCAGGGAAATATTTAAATATTAGGGATTTGCATTGATACAAACCTGAGAAAAATACCACCTAATTGTTGAACGTTTTTAGATGCCAAACATTTATTATATTATAACAGCAACGAACATGATTTGGAACTTGCCAGTAACTTTTGAATATTCCTCGAGACCTTTATATGAATTTTTTTGAAGAATTTAGACAAAGGTACCAAATTGCATTCATGCTCAGTCGATGCAATCTTCTCCATTATTTTGAAATGCATTAGTTTATCTAGAATTCCTTTTATTTAAATTCAAATTGTTTAATAGCTTATAATAAAAACTACTCATTAAAATCTTTTTTATTATTATTAGATTATAAAATTACAGATAAAGTAATTGAAATTAAAATTAGTCCGATTGCAATTAAAAACTGATATGTTCTTTGCAAAAAGAAATATTTTAAAGACAAGAAAGACACTTTGGATTTTCTCGTGGATTGGTTTGTATACACCAGGAAAAGTTAAAGTTAGCAGAATGTTCTGATAAATATTAATGACTCTTTTAAAATGGCACCATATCCATTCTGTAAGTGAATATTCTTACCTTTAACTTAGATCTCTGCATCACAACATCTGCATTTGTCCCCTTCGTCTCTCCTGGTATGCTTCGTCTCCAAACTTTAATCCAGATACCTACGTAGCACAAGGATATGATACACAGAGGTAGCAGGTAGCAAAGACCGAGATTGGCGCCAAGAAAGTATGCCTTTTCGGACTCTTCATGAGGCCATCTTTCCACACAATAATGAATGTCTGAGTTGACAGACTCTAACTCGAAGTATAGAGCCCATGGCAGAGTAATAAGCAGAGAAAAAATCCAGATGACAGCAATAATTTTGCGGGCTATGCTTGTAGTCATCTGGCATTTTAAAGGGTAGCAAATGGCCACGAATCTAAGAAAATAAAGGAAAAAGATATTGCCGTTAAACCTATGATTACAATATTCAATAAAGTAATGAAATTCATGAAATCTAAATGCAGTAAAAATTATGTATAGAATTATTTAAAAGTTCAATTTAATAAAATTTCAGAAGTTAGCTAATACAGAAATGGTATTATGAAATACTTAGGAGAAATTAAAGCAAGTAAACTAGTTTTAACTTCAACGTTAATATTCTTTTTATGAATCCTAAAACTCTGGTTTCTAAATTGTAATCCGTCATCCGATATTTAATTAAAACAACTAATATCCTTTTTAAATACAAAATTTTCTCAATTGCGTCAATTAAACACAGATTAAAATAAATGCAAATAATTTAAGTTTTTCCAGGAAAATATAATTTAGAACACTTATTAAAAAATTACTTCTTGTAATAAATGATAAAAAAAATGACTCTACACAATTACAGAACTTATAATACAGTTCACTGACTTACTGTTTACTCAAAAAAATTCCCCAAGTAACAAAACTTTGTACTATTAAGCTTTAATAATATTTAAAGTAATAAATGTACAGCCATTTTATACATTGATGTTGTGATGTTACACTATCTGGTATTGAATTAAAACAGTCAATATCCTTTTTAAAGGCAATATTTTTTTTATAAAAAATTGCAATGGTTTAATGTAGATTAATATAAAGGCAATTAATCTCAGTTTTCCAAAGAAATTATTGTTGTTTATAATACTCATTTAAAAAAAAATACTTATTGCAATAAATGATATAAATAACGAATCTATTCAAATACAAAAATTATTTATCAGCTCACTGACTTACAGTTTCTCGAAAAACCTTCCCCAGCAACAAAATTTTGTACCAATGAGCTTTAATAATATTTAAAGTAACGCATTTACAGTCATTTTACACATGAGTGTTTGGATTTCTAATTTGCAAGCGTCATTTGATATTTCATTAAAATAATTAATAACCATTATAGAGATAATAAATATTTTTAAATGCACAATAAAATAAATAAAAATATCATAGAGATTAACTAATATATTTTAATAAAAAGTTTATAGCGCAAAATATTCGTTTTTCAAAAATTTTGCTTCTTGCAATAAATGATGAAAACCATGCATCTAACTCAAACACAAAAATTTCTCATCAGGTCAATGTCTTAGTTCCACTAAAAGTTAGTAACTCAAAAAACTTGCCTAGTAAAAAGTTATTTAAATCTTGTAGCAATATGCTTAATAATATTTTAAGTAACAAGTTTCCAGCCATTTTACACATGAGCGCAAAATGTAATGGCTTGCTTTCTTTCAATTTCATTTCTTGTATCTCATTAGCATTTAAATAGTTATTTAAGCTCTTTTCCATTTACAGCATGCTGATATCATGGGCATTTCAAGAGAGAATGATTTGCTTAGATTACGAGAAGAATTTTCTTTCTGCATAGAATTTTAACGAAAATGCTTCAGTGCCTGAAGCTACGCGAGCAGAAATTTGAAATAATTTATGTGTTTTAGGTTGTGTACAAAATAATGGTTAAAATAATGCCTTGATGAATAATTTTTCTCAAAAGATTTGCTTTAAAATATTTCAACTGCTAACTTAATTGGATTTAATCGTTTGCCAAAGTTATATAAAAATAAAACCAAGCTGTTATGAGTTTAGTTGAAGAAGAAAATAAATATGATAATCAAACACATTGCCCGTTATTTTTCTTTTTCAAAGAATTAAAAAGAAAAAGAAAGAAATTTAAGGTTTTTTTCTTTATTTTTTTCTATGCATAAATTATTCGTGTGTCATCTAGCATACCACGAGGCTTACAAACGTAAATCAGTACACAACTGATATTGAAATAAATTTCAAATATACAGGACGCAGGCACGGATGCAAAGAAAACACTCAAAGACAAACAAAAAATGCTCACGTGCTGATAGAAGCATATAATAAATGATATAATGCAATTGGAAAAGCATGATCAAATTTTAAAAATTCAAAATACAAACACAAAAAACATACAAGTATACATGCAAATACATGTGGTCAAACACGAAGAAATAAAGTCTACATAATACGGGGAAAATATACAAATATATCAACTTCATATTATAATTCAATTAAAAATTGAAATATAAATTTTTAGAATATCTGATTAGGGATTTTAAGATTTATATTTGAAATAAATGACTATAATTTAAATAGTGTAATTAATGTTTTATCTCTTTCCAAATGGCTAAAAATTATATTTGTGATAAAATACTTCTGAAAATTATAGACGAAAACAGCAAAATTTTACAAATATTAAAAGTGAGAAAAAAATTTATTTGTGGGAGAGCAAAACAAAATCAGGTTTCTTTATTTTTAACAGAGATTCGAAAACTATATTTTATAAACCACAAATACATACATGGCAAAGTTAATTTCCGTTTTTAGTTATATTGAAATATTTTGAAACTGTCAAAAGCATTGTTTCATCATTTTTAAATTTAATTTTTAAAATTAAATATTCTGCGAATTTTCTTGATTACCTTGATGGGACAGAGAAAAATAAAAAAAAACTTCTTATAAAACATATACATATTTCATTCATCTATTTTTATTGAAACTTTTCTTTTCAGATTCTCCAAACAATTTTTTTAAAATTTATTTTTTTAAGAAGTAATGCAATGTTTGAGTCTTGATTCTTTTGGGAAGTACTGCAATGTGAGAGTCTTTATTCTTTTAAAAAGTATAACAATATACGAGTCAATTCTTTTAGGAAGTAATACAATGTGCGAGTCTATTCAATTAGGAAGTAATGCAATATGTGAGTTTTATTTTTTATTCTTTTTGAATGAATGCAATGTGCAAGTCTTATTTTTCATTTCTTTAGGAAATAAGGCAATGTGTAAGTCTTTTTTTTATTTCTTTAGGAAATAATGCAATTTGTAAATTTTGTTATATATTTTTTTCCTTTCACTTTATCATTTAAAAATAATTGGAATATACATTTAACATGATAATTGGAATACAACAGATATATTCAACTGTTCTTTTTTTATTTACTCGTGCCTCCATACATTTTGATAAGACGAAGAATTCAGTTAACTGTTAACTCTGATTTATTCACCACAACTTTCAGCCAATCTCTCCGAGTGTCAGTAATAAATATATATGTCAGGTTAAAGCTTGATAAAAACCAAATTGAAAAACATCTCCTTTTCTGGGAATGTAATCAGTGGTTCTGTCACAGAAGTAAATAAAAGAAAGAAAAGTTGAAATTTGGAGATTGTATAAAAAGAATATTTCCGGGGGAAATAAAGTAATAAACTTTATTTTTTGTTTATCGTCGTATTTCTTAAAACGTGAATAGATTCTTTTGAAATAGTGCCAGGTAAAAAATATTTATATAAATAATAACATGCAATAAAGTTCTTTTTTAAACTACTTATCGGAATTTTTCCAAGGAAAATGTTTATCGTAAATGAATATGAACAATTATCAAATTATGAATTGAATATTACTAATGTAATTATTGACTATAGAAAAACTGATATCACTTCTATTTTAAACAAAATAATTTATTTAAAAATGATATACATCAGGAGGAAAAAAATACATAATTATAATATTTTGTAGAACTTAAGTATTAATTCTTATAATAATTTCTTAGTATTTGATTTTTTTTTATATATTCGTGATATTGTGTCCTACCAATTTTTGAAAAAAATGATTTAAAGGTTTAATAATATATTTAATAAAGAACTATAAAATAAAGTCTTATAAATAAGAAAATATTTTTAAAAAATAATTTCCAATTTTATTACATTAATCATGATTGTTTATTAAAACACTTTTTATTAAATTTAATTCATTTTTAATCGATATATGCAAGCAAAGAGATTAATGCGAAATATTACAATTTACTATTGCACACAAAAGAAGTTTTGCCTATTTATATATTTTTAAATAATTAAAATTTCGATTATTAATAATACACCTTTTGATATTTATTAGGAAAACTCTTTGTACAGTTCTTAATGTAGTAACGTTTTCCAAATGTAATGTTTTGAAACGAATTTTAAACTTAACACATTTTATACATTAAAGTTATTTAGCAGCCCTGAGATTTTTTTAATACTGAATGAATTATTAAGGGAATATTTCATAGAAACAGAGGTAAATGACCTAGAATATATGCATGGAATGGTATCATGGTGATTATTAGTTATTCGCATTTACAAGTATAATATGGAATTTAATAAAATACTTCATTCTTTTGGGTGGACGCTGCACTTTCTTTTATCACATTTTTCAATTTGAAAGCCGATTTTATGCATGCATATATATTACATTATGAAAAAAGTGTAAAGTATAGCTACATCAAATAAGGAAATTCTGGATTTATGATAACAGGATATACTGGAAAGCTGAAATAATGGATATAAATATATAATACCGGTTTAAATTCAATGGAACAGTAACATTACTTTCGAAGTATAGAACATTATTTGAGAAATGTTCTGAAGTAAAGTGAATAGTTTTATCAAATATATTAATTTATACCCTTAACATAAAATTATCATAGTTTAGTTTGGTTTTTTCTATAGTTTGATGTTATTGAGGCTTTATTAAATAATAATGAAAAAGAAACACGTGGAAAATAAAAGAAAATTCTTCTGAGAAATATTTTATATTTAACTTATTCATTAATCCAGTCGCATGGGTTTCAAGTAAAAGAATAACTACTTTTCTAATAGGGTGAAAAGTCTCGCCTATTAGGATACATTTTAGAATTTAAAATGCAACTAATATATATATGCACACGAACTGATATACATACATACTGATAAGCAGATGAATTTAAATATATCTATTAAATAAATCATTTAAAAGAATAACCATAGAAAAAATACTAAAGAAAAATATAAATATACAAATTTACTCTATTTTTCTCTAATATACTGCCATTACTAAAAATTTGTAAAAGTAACTAAATTAATTTAAAAAAAATATTTTAACTTTTTTTTCAGTCAATTATTTGGAAGAAGTGTTTAAATATTTTATTGCATTCTTTGCATTATTCCTCTTAAACATTAAAAAAAATAATTATGTCCTTCCAACTCTACATTTAAAGAACACAAATGATTATTAAATTAACAAGGCAATAAATTTAATTTAAAAAAATAAGAAACTTATTAAGTCTCCAATGGCAAAGAAAAAAATTAGCCGAAAAAATATTCCATAATTTTTAAAGCCCAAGTCTTACTGAATATATACAAAGATATATTGAATAAAACCTCATTCCATATCACACTCTCAAGCAAAATATATTTTTAATACCGAGAAATCTCAGAAAATGATGTATAAAAAAAGGTTTAGATTTTGAAATTTTTAAAAAGGTTCTAGAGCAAATACAATTTTCTATTTTTTATTCAACAGTGTAGAAAGTTACATCTAAAAAAAGAAGGCAAATATTTAACTTATGAAAGGTCCAAAGCCAAATGAAAAAGTATATAAGGTTTTTTTTGTCATGAAGTAACTCATGAAATTGAGAGTTTGAAGAGAAAATAAATAGAAGCTGTTAACATGAGAAAAAAAAAATGTTTCAACTTGATCACTATAAAGCAAAATGAAACAAAAAAAATGTGTAGATATAGATATCTCCAAATTAATACAATGCGAGGAAATACTTTAAAAAATATATTCGTATATACTTTATATACTTTAAAAAATATATAAAAATATATTCATTTATAAAAAAAATTACCTTTTATGATCGATACATATTTTATATGCAAATTTTTTAACATGTGAAAGATACATATTATTAATATATTTACATTATATCTATCACAATTATAAACATTATATACGAAGCTATAAGAATCGTAAGAAAAACACTCCTGTATTTTGAATATGAAAACTTACACAACATTATGTACTGCATATGTATTCGTTTATGGGCTCAAATCGAAGAGAATCAAAATTGGTTGTTTCCTACTTTGATTAATATTTTTGAAGTTCTTGTAAATAATATTTAATAGTAAGTACTAATTCATTTGTGATA
>JAPMOQ010050474.1:1358845-1374807 GCA_026543055.1 Argiope trifasciata
GTTCAAAAAAGGAGTTCAATGTAATAAATTTTTTTTCAATCTTTTTAATTTATAAGAATATGAGATGATGATGATGTGAATATTGCTTTGGAACAAAATTTTTCTTTAGGACTTATCCATAATAATTTCTGATTTTTTGTGATGAGAAAGCTTCACAAATCATACATGGTGAAGAAGGTGCACTTTTTATTCAATTGAAGTGTCACTCGGTGACTGCGCAAGTTCACATATCAGATATCATCCGCAACTATAAAAACACATCCAATCGGAACGTTCTGGTTTGTTATAAAGTAGTAAATTCATTGTAAATATCTGTTCAATTCTTTTAATTTAGTCATGTTAATGACTGATGGACCGTTCAGAATTCATTTCTGATGGCGCAATTAGAGGTAGCAAATTTTAAGTATGCCGAAAATATTTAAAATTCTTCTGCAAGTTTTTAAATAGAATATATATATTTTCATCGCAAGGTAAGTCTTGATAAATTTTTCACAAATAACTCAAATACAATGGCATTCGTATATTTATTTTATATTAGAAATTTAGTTATAACTTTTAAAAAGTTCTTACTTATTATTAAAATTATTGAGTATTGGATTTTCTTATTTTAAAATAATTGGAATTTTCCAATTAAAGTTGGATAATTTACAAGAGTTTCATATTATGCAAAAATATACTTGTTAATTGCAAAAAGATTTTAATTATTTATGCATTTATATTTCATTAAGGTAACCGACTACGTTCGAAGGAAAAATTTTGAAAAATTTGATTTTTTTAAAAACTCTTTTTGATTTTCAAATGTATTATCAATTATAAACACTATAAATACAAAAAAAAAATTGAAAATATAATATATTTTGAGAAATAGGAAAATTTGTGGTCAATTTTAATGAAATTTTCTCAAAACGGTTCGCATTCTACACAAAATTGTAATGCAACAATTCTATTTTCCTTTGTACACAAGTTATAGAATATAATAATGAATGAAATGAACCAAAATCTAAAATATTTTGAGATGCAAAGAAGTGACAGGTAAAAATATACGTATATATGCCTTTTTTCCATAAATTCGCTACTTAACTTTTCTAAAAACGCTTATAACAAAAAAAGTATTTCACCAACAATAACACTTTTGGTTCATTTCATTGCCTATATTATTTGAAACACATGCTGAAATTTCTATCTAAATTCCTCTATTAGTGTTTGGGATATCATGTTAATTTTCATTAAAATTATTCATTATTAAAATTAAAATTGATGTTAAAGACAAATTTTAGCTGAAAAATAAATTTTGCTTAAAATTTCTCTGGATAATAGGTTAGACCTTTTTCTAAGAAAAAACAAACTGTTTTGGAAAGAGAAATGTCTGAATTACAAGAAATAACTTTTTTAAAAACATCGCCAATGTGGCCGAATACCAGTTTTTTCAACGTAGTCGGATACCTTAATCCCTTAAATGTTTTATTTTCTTTATCATCTAATAAAATGACACCTTCTATTTTGAGAATATTTACTTATTTTTATTCAAATGGAAATCTATTGAATACTTATCTGTGTATTTGAAGTAATCTTAATATAGAATTATAATCAATATGAATGCTTATTTTTTGGTTACAACTACCGAGATTTGATAAGTCGGTGCACGTGTAGCACTCGGGCCAAACAGTTAAGTGGTTAAAGGAATCTAGTGTGGCTTCTTAAATGCTAATGTATTTCTGTAAGTTTTTTAGACACTTTCACCGTAAAATTTCATAGCTATTGTCTATCTTAATAATCAAAAACCATGTTTTAAAATATATTGCAGCTTTAAAATATTTCTAAAACACTCATTAAGTAATTATAAAGAGTAAAAAATTCTTTGCTTTAATTCGAAATTCATATTTAACAGTTATTCCTTGCTATTTTGCAATTTGCTCTTATATGTACACTGAAATGATGTAACTCTACATGAAACTTAAGAATTTCTTCCCGAATTTTCGGAAATTCAAATAAGGGAATTGACGTGATAATTCTTAAGCTTTAATGTAAACTTTTGATATAATACGGATGTATCTAATAAAAATCAAAGCTAGTTAGCAAGTCAAATTTGAAGTGCAGGGAAATATGCTTCCGAAATAATTCGGACGGATCCAAGACAACGCAAATAAGAAGCCACAATCGCAACTTAAGTGAGCACAGTCATAGTTATAAAATAAAATTAGACTAAATTATAATGTCTAGACAAATATTCCTAGTATAAGTGAATAACAGAACTAAGATGAATTTAATTTCAATGTGAATTTGTTCTGGATAAAACTATAAAATATCTTAAAAGGAAGTTTTTCCTCATCTCAGACGTATTGAGAATTTTGATTTTAACATTACTAAATTTAACTGTTTGTGTTTTTTTTAACTTGGTTTCAAAATTTTAAATCGGATCTTTAATTTAAACATAGATTTGAATTGAAATAACGTTTTTATAGAATATACAAAATTTTATGCTAAATTTAAAAAAATGTTTTAAAATAAGTTTCAATTTAAAATTTTCTCGTGTGTTGTGGCTTATCCCACCTGTTGGTAGTAACAAAAAAAACAGGTCCATAAGCCCGAAAACCTTCAAACAATGCAACACTGCTATAGCACTTGAAAACAGTTGGACTTTATTGAAACCGATTCAAGCCAAAATATGAGTAGGGGAGCTTGAGTCGCATTGCATCTTGATGGCTTCCATAACTGAAAACTGCCATTTCTTAGTTTTTGGCATAATTAAATGAAGCTTAAGAATTTAGAGAATTTTAATTTCGCTAATGACAAAGGAATATTAAATAACTTATAATTGGGGATGATTTTGAACGTATCATTGCGGATTTCATATTCTAATCTACATTGAACAATGCTTTGTGTTTGAAAGTTGAAACGCTACAAATTATAATAAACAGAAAATCATTAACTTCGAAAGAAGTGAATTTTTTGTATTGTTAAACGATGTGTTTTGAGCGGTAAAATTTAAAAATTGCGTATTTAAGATGTACAGATATACACAATACATCTTTATGAAGACAGTTTCCTCCTCGAAAAATTAACAGCCTTGGCCCTTCCCAAACTGCAACTTTTAAATATATCTTCATATTTAAGACGAACTTAGATTTCGTTGTTTTCAATAACTCTAATTGGATGCACTATAGAAGTTATTTTGTGATTAATAAGTCATGAATTAAATACGTTAAACTTCTATATGCGTTATTTTTGCAATGCAATAGGCTTTAAATTCATGTGCCTGTAATTGTAATTTCTGGAAAATTCTATAAGCCAGTAATTTGAAAATACAAAAAAGAGAACATCTTAACTCCAACTTGCGTGTATGTGATTAACGTAAATTGAAAATTAGTTTTTAGTTTCTGACACTTCTGTATAGTATTTTTTCTGAGATTAATTTACCATTTGGATTTACATGCAAATAGTAAGTTTCAATATTTATATCCATAATTAATTTTGCATTTACATAGATTTTAAATGGACCCATCTGGAAGACAGAATAAAAATTATCAGTACTGCTGATTATAACCAGTTTTAATAACAGCTTAATTATTTCAAATTAGTTATTAACTTCTATTATCTAAAACAAATATACTGTAACTCAACCTACACACATTCAATCCATAGTTTTACTTTAGCTTTTATATTCTAGTCAGTGTTTTAGCTCAAAGATCGTTTTGAGTTTCCTAGGAGAGTTGGAGGAAGTTCGAATAATATATTAAATGACTCGATAGCAGCTCTAATTTCTCTCTCTGTGTGTGTGGGGGGGGGGAAATGCCCGGTAAAGAAATTCCAGGGATGGATTTCTTCATTTAGTAAATTACTTTTTGAAGTTTTGGATTTGAAATATTAAGCTTTCATTTACAAAAAATAATACATAAGCTAATAAATTAACTTCTATTTTTTAAAGTTATTCAGTTACTGTTTATTTCTTTGATAACGAATTATTCGAAGATTGAAAGTTATTAGTTTCAAATTTTACAACAGGAAAAAATATCAACTAATGAGTATTTCTGACTTTTTCATGCACTAATATGCGATGTCGTGTTTTTATTGGATGTGTTAACCAAATTCGTTATAAGTTACAAAAAAAATTATACCCTCTTCGCCCCTGGTAAAACTTTCAAAATTGAATAGGTATTTCTGTATCATTCTATTGTTCATCACCCCCATTTTCGTCAGGTTTATGAAATGCCTTGCATTTTATAACGAAATATGAAAATTGCTTATCGTTATAACTCGCTTCATATTGTATTCTAAATCATACGTATATAATAAACTGATCAGTTTTTTTAAAATTTAGCATACATTTAGAAATAAGTGCATTTTTATAGCAGGCTTCATTCTTTCAGAAATCAGTCTTTCGGTCCTCAAGGGAACTGGATTATGGTGTCTTTACTCTGGGATACAGAATTCGGACTCTGGGAACCAGAATGGATTGTATTGTTCCAAACATTTCTAGTTCTTCGAAATGAGCTTCTAGTGGAACTTTCAGCAGGAGCAGACATCAGATGTTCAACTGGTAAATTACTTTTATGTACCTAAACGAACTTTCAAGTTTAAGGAAAGGAAATTTGATTTGCGTCGTATAAATTTTATTGGAATAGATGGGTTGTTTAAATTTGAAACTTTATCAGAAATATTTAGTTTTTCTTAGAAACCTGAATTCAATTGTTTCAAAATATGAAATGTGATCATATTTTAAATCCTTTGCCCTCTGAAAAAGGTTTCATCGCAAGCTTTTTACCTAATACAAAGACTTGTTTATTGTTCCAAAAGTTTCACGGTGGATTTTCTTGAATTAAATCTTTTTGCAATTCTGTAGATATGTTTTGAAGTCAAAATGGAAACGTAAATTAATGTTAAAATGATGCACCATATGGAATTGTGACCATGAGTTGTCTTTTGAGTGCAAAGAGTTAAATGATTTTTGAAATTTTATACTTATAGTATATGGTATACATAAAAGTAAACTTCTCAAGTTTTATAATTTTAAAGTAATTTGAACTTTAAAACTTATCACTGGAGCAACATTAGCACAATCAAAGAACCAATGTTATGTAGAAAATTTCAAAAGTTGGACAAGTATTTTAGTAACGCTATTTCTGTAGTTGTTGGAATATATTTCGGTTATTATTAGAAATTGACTATAAAGAAATTTGGTTGCGTATGTTATCCAAATATTTGGAATGTTATAATAGTTGAATAATAATTATCTTAATTTCTTGATTTTTTTCTTCGCTCTCAATTTTATCTAGCTTTGAATTTTCGCTTACATAGTCGTAGTATGTGCATTCAATAAGAATAATTATCTTGTTTCTTATACCTACCATATATGCATGACATTTATCTATACTTATAATAAAGCTCAGTGTGTGTGTGTGTGTGTGTGTGTTGGCGCTCTGCAGGCCAGACCGCTGGACCTACAACAACCAAATTTGGTACATGTATACCTTGGTGGTCGCGAATGTGCACCTCGGAGCCCTTTTTTCGAATTTTTAATTAGAATTTGAATTAATTAAAATTTAAGCGAAATTTCAACGTTTTTCCGCTGTAACTTCCGAAAATATTATCGCACAAACACGATTTTTACATCAATTTCAAGATTAAAAAATTAGCTTTCAAATGGTATCAGTGTTTTAATGTATAACTTAAGCTACTATTTTTAATGAATTTTTAAAGAAATATTTTAACCATGTTTTTTTTATGACGTGACTGGATAAAATAAAATAAAACAATGCCGGAAGTTCAAATAAAAAAAAAACCCTATCATCGCAAATAAATCTAAAGAAATGCAGCTTTTAGTACGTGACTGGATAAAATAAAAGAAATATAAAATGTGATGTTTTCTAAAAAAATAAATGCAAAGCAAAGGATTCTATGATCGTTTGTAATATCTAAATAATTCAATAATTCTTCTTTACTGTAAACCTGATCGAATTTAGACAGGATATGCATTGGAATCCCGACTTAATGGTATATTTCTATTATCGTTTGCAATATCTGTATCATTAATTCAATATTTTTTTCATTGTAAAATGTGATATTTTCTAAGAAAATAAATGCAAAGCCAAGGTTTCTATAATCGTTTGCAACATTTAAATCATTTGTTGAATAATTTTTTTCCCTTTTTCGCTTTCTTTAAAAAAATATTTAATATTTTGGCAGCATCACCGAAAAAAATTTTTAGAACACATTACTCATGGCGAACCAGCTGGTCGCCAAAGGCGGCTAGTTATAAATAATTTTGAACTATTGAACAGAACCCTCCTCCCCCGCGTTATCCGTGACCATTCTGATCAATAGATGGTTTGGTGGACATGTTCTGAGCTTTTCATTTAAATACCGAAATATTTACAGTAAAAAATAACTATATAAATTTACAAATATATAAGAAATGATACTGAATCGCATGACAACTGTTAAATTTTGCCTGTGCTTCCCATCGAAAAATTTTGCTATCGTGTGCTTATACTTCTATAGGTGTACTATGTTACAACGATGCGTAATTTAATATTGATTACAAAAGTTCAAATTATTTAATGGATATACGTACATTAATGAATAACTAGTATTTTTATTTATAGGATGTCCTGAAAATACGTCGCCTCAATGAAATTGAAAAGGCCATGCTATGGGCTTAAGCGCAGGTGCCCTAAAGTGAATCAGCTGCAAAGATATGAAAATATTTGAGCTCCTTGAGTGCTGTTGTCAAAATTCCAATGATCAAGTCATGATCAATTTGGATGTATGACACCATCAAGTCAAAGAGAAGTAATATTAGTGCTGATCCGTATGTTGCATTAGTTAGTTTACTAAAATGTTCTCCATTTGCCAACCATTTAACGTAATTGCTATAAATAGTATGATTCTGAATGTTAATTTATAAAGGAGCATTCTAGCAAAATTGATCTTCAACCTCATTTAAATGAGATTTTGTAACTTGTACAAAGAAATCTGTATTCGTATGAGAACTTGCAAGCCACATTTCTGCTTTTTACATTGAATATTTGTAAATAACCATATAAAAAATATTGGAACAAATATCTGAAGGGCCTTTAACTAATGGTCTAAAACTTAGCCTCTTGAGAATTCACTCGCCATATCTTTGGTCACACAGCTATTGCAGATTTCACAAATCAGATTTTAAGCCAATTAAACTATTTGTTTTAATAAGATTATCTAAAGTTATGCGTAATGATATCCAAAATATTTGACCTTCTCATATCGCTAATGATTGGAGAAAGTGTCATCACAATTATTCAAACACACAGAAGAAATGGTTTTGCCTTAAATTTTATATATGAATATAAAGTTAATAAGGTAAAGGGAAAAATGTTTTCATAAAATATTATTAGTGAGGAATAAACTAAACTTCACATTTCCCTCCTCATTAGGTATTTATTTCATTTGACCAATCAGGCTTAACCTAATCATTAGAAAATGATGCACCAATCCAATCCCAATTATCAACTTTAGTCCACTGTACTATATGGATACTCTACATTTTATGGGAGATTATTTCATAAATCCAGAAAAAATGAACATCGTTGTAGATGTTACTTTTCTCTTATCTGTTTTAAACAGCCATATGTTATTTTCCATTATGATTATAATTTTTAATCAACTTTTCATAAAACAATCTTCATTAATAATAATCAGCGAATACATCTGACACGTATCTTATTTAGTATCAGTAGCATACTGTCCTGTTTTAGTGTTATCCTATTTTCAAACGTGACATTTGTCGCACTTTTCAATGCACAATATACATCAGCTAATGTTATCAGAAGAGCATCTTATAAGAATGAGCAGAATTTAAAATGGAGAAGCTCAATGCATTATTTTGGAATAAAAATTTATAAAAGAATTTAAATTAATAGGATGCTGATGCTTTACAATCTTCCAACTTTCATTTAAGGCAAGAGTGTTGGAACCGAAGTTATTCCAAGCTTTCAAAGCCATTTTAATTTCAGTTGATATTATCTTGAACTGTTTCTTTTCAACTTGAATTATTATTCTCCAAGATCATATTTTCGCTTCTGTTATTGCGCAAAACTGTTACAAATTGGTTTGAGTCTTCAATAAGATGATTGATTTTAGACTAATAAATCTATAATTTCCAGTTATTTGACTTTCAGAACAAGATGAAGTATCTAGTTAGTTTCTTTGTAGGCAATGTCTTATCAAGCTCAAGCATTGAATTAAGATTTGATTTCTAATTTTGTAGTTTTAAAATATCTTCCAGAAATTTCGGTTAAATTTTTCGTTGCAAGTTGGATTTTCGTTCTGGTATGGATTGAAATATTCCAAATTAAGTTCCCAGTAAAATCAGAAGCATATTCAAACAATATACAAACATGACCGGTGTTTTTTGACAAAGGGGATGTAATTTGCAATTAAAGTTGTAATTTAAGGCTTTTATAAAATTACTAGACTAAGATTACTAAAGATTTACTAGACTATTTTAAAATTTAAAAGCTTTTGCAATTTTGCGGAATTAAGATATTAAATATATATTTTGTTTAAAATATGCTTAAAAATTAAACAGTAAAGATTTTTAAAGTAAATTTGTCCTTGAATTTTTTAATTTGTGCAAATTTATGCTTTGTATGAATGATTCTATATATGAATGCTTGATATGAAATGAATGTTCAGAGTGATTCAATTAAATGGACTGAATGTCAAGTATTAGTTAAATATTAGGTCATGAAATGAAATGAAGATTATTGGGATAAAATAAAAGGGAATGCCAGCCGGCTGGCGGGAGGGTTGGGGTCAGATATCTGGATAATGGTATGAGTGAAGCTAATTTGGTAGAATGGAGAAACATAATTTGCACAAATCGGCGATTTTTCGGTCTCTTTTTAAGATGCAAATAAAATGATTAAAATAACGAAAATTGATAGAAATCGTTAAATTAGACACGTTTCGTTCCATGATTATATTTAGGTAAATTGTTTAAGAATTATATTAAGATTGGCTTTAATTGCAAGTTACTTCTGTTAGAGATGGTAGATCGTTTCAGCTATGTTATGGAGATACTTATGACATGAGCTATATTACGTTTTTATCGTTGAGGGATCAATTTCAAATTGATTAGTTTTTCAAAGTTAAAAAAATCTACATAACAATCTTCATGGCTATAAATCATCAAATGAAATTTCTTGGCTTTTTGTTTCAATAGAGAATAATAATTTTTGAATTGATCGGCGAAATTTGTTTTGAATTATTTGCAATAAGCACCTTAAAGCAATAGACACTAAAATGTCTATTAATGCCTATAAAACATAACAATCCTACATCAATTTAAGCACAATTTCAAAAAACTGAAGCTTATAAATCCGTCAACTGAGCACAATCTTTTTCGTAGAATTAAAGGCCTCGGTAAACATCACTTTAACATCTGCATTTTGATGCATGAAATCAAATTTTTTAGTTTTTAAATCTCTAAATTGTACACGTTAGCCTAATATGCAATTCTCATAACTTTTATTTCTAAAAATAAACACAAGATGCTTTCTCTGGTCTTACAACTTTCTATTTAATCGTTTCAACTTTTGTTTCGCGAAATTAAGATTTCAGTACTTCTCTAATGGATACTGTATTCTATCAGAAGCCTTTATGGTGCTTGATTCAATATCTACCTTTATCTACCAAATGATCGATAATTTAAACTCTAGATCCAGTGATTCAGTCCTAACAACTTTGAAATCGGTTGATTTCAATAATTGAACTTTTGTTGGTTATAAATTTGTTATATATCATTTGATGATTAGTCTAATATTTCTTGTAGATTCAGTATGCTTAATTTTTGATGTCGATTCTTAAGTTGTGGTTTTCGACATTTGATGCATCCAAATTTTGAATGCATCTTTTCTTATTTTGTTCAACTTCCTTGCTTCAGTTTTTATATGAATGGCTGTTCCCATTGCCGAAAATTTTACAAAAGCTTTGATATTAGTTTTGTCAAGTTAACATGCTTTTTTTTTGTTTCATGTTTTCGAAAAACTTGTAGAATATCAACATAATAAAAGCAATTTTGATTTTAGTAGAATCTATATTTCATTGAAACTTTTACAATACATATCTAAAGATTTGCAAGAGAATCCATGCTAATCTTAAATCATAACAAGATCGATGTCTCCTAATACGAAACTTAACAAAACTGTTTATGTCCTTCTAAAGAGAAAGGATAGTTAGATAAACGAATAATCAATGAAAATGACTAGCTTTTCCTTCTCGAATGATCATTTCATTATGAGTACAATAAACAAGTAAAGATCTGGATAAATATCTGATCGGATAATTAAATCACTAGCCAGCTAATATGCGTTTCATTTTAAACAATCAGAAAAATTATTTCATACATGTTTGAGATATTGATGAATGTTTTACATGGAATACATAAACATGTATATCTTGATGTTTCTGTGGCTGGATAATACTTGAAGCTGTCTTGTTGAGAAAATATGTTCGTAAAATTGCATGATTTTCTTTGAGACTTTTATAAGAAATTCAATAACCACATGGAAACGTTGCATAAATTGTCTGAAATTTTGAAAAATTGTTAGATTCGTAAGGAGTGACTGTATACAGAAAATAAATTGGCATCTTTGTCAGATTAAATCCTCTTTGATTGGATCATTTTGCAACTGCATCACTTATCTAAATGGTTGGCAAAGATTTTGAATGTATTTGTGAAAATTGATATTACATAATACTGTACATATTGTTATTAGTTGTATGTTATACGGGCAAATGGTTTTCCTTTTAATGAAATTATATGCTTATTTTGTTTTTACCAATACAGCTTATTATCGATCCATATAAGAGATTTTAATCTTTAATTTGATTAGTCACTTGAATGTTTTTCATGTAAAAATTGTATTTAAACTTTATTCGACTTGAAGCAAAATGTAATTTCATTGTTGAATTGAATGTGAAAATGAATCTCAAGACTGGGTGATATTTGCATTTTTCAAGTCACTGAAACTCTGTTTAAATGATAATGAGCCAATATCTCATGCTTGAGCCCTAATCTTAAGTTCAGTTTTCTGAACGGAAAATCTTGATCCATCTGGTCAGATTGTCAATGAGCACATCTAAATCTGTTAATTTTATTTGGTCATTTTTTATTCACATATGCTGGCTAATTCATTGATATAGGTCGCTCGACGGTATCAAAAATGAGAATTTCTTGCAGACAATATGGTGACAATCATGTACATTTAGTGCACTTTGTAATAATCATGTAAAGTGTACACTGTAACTTTCTGCGGGTTCCCTCGTGTTGGCTTAAATGGTAATGAGATAGCCGATAACTTAGCTAAAATAGTCTCAGCTGGCATATTTCAGGCTGAGCTAACAGTAACCTATTTTGAAATCTCTATCAAAAGGGTGGAGTTGAGTGCCCTCTGGTGGGACCTACCATCTTCATATCTCTAGAAAATAGCAAACAGCTCTCCCGTTTTTCGAGTGGACAAGACAAATTCTACACCTTGCAACATAGTCTAAGGATCTTTGCTGAATGTCCTTGGTGAAAGGCAGATTAAGCCTGACCCAGTCATATTCTTAAATGTTTAAATATTACTGTTTTGAGCTTTTAAGAGTCCACTTTTGTTTTTAGACATTTTGTAAATCTTTGGTTTCATGGAGGTAGTATAGTGCAGATCTGCCACCTGGGATCGGAAACAGTGGCAACCAGAACAATTTAGAGCCTTATGTTCTTATTTATACAAAGAACAGAGAAAGTCAATAAATTCATGCTATGGATAGTAGCCTTTCCGGCTTTAAGATTCTTATCAGTTAATTTGCATACTAATGCAGTCGGGGCCTCAGAATGTTTTACAATCTTGTTTCCCCTCCGTGGTAGTTTCGTGGTGACGAAACAACGGCCTGTAATTTTTTTAAATCTTTTTATCTCCTCTCAGAAAATCTTTGTTCTTGCCTGATTGCAGATGTTTTAAAAATTGGAATGAATTTTAATATCACTTAGTTTGTATTTGGATTGTTGTGCTTGAAGAGTAGCTTTGCTCTTCATCTAATTGAATGTTCTTTCGGCAGAGGTGTCAGCGATAAATGGGAAGAAGTTGATCTCAATGTAACCAGAATCCAAATTGTGCTGCTGTTTAAATATATACTGACTTTGATTTTGCTCATTTTATTAATCTTTCTTTCATCCATTTGTGCCTTTGTTTAATGTTCACTGTTAAGCATACATTTTCCAGTTTTCATTGAGACATTAGCTTGTTCTTTACTCAACGTGGTTATTGCATCTTAGTTGAGCATGTCTTTTTTTATTTATTAACTTAAAGAATATATTTTAACGTCTTAAATTCTTCTCCTGCTAAACGGGTTCTTTGAAAAAAAATGGTTAACATAGGCCGAAGAATTGAACATTCTTTTGGAATAAGCTAATAAACTAAAAATCTTTTATTGATAATTAACATTGCGAGGGAACTTATTTAGGCTCTCCGTAAACAGGTTTTGAAAAATTGTCTGAACATAATTATATCTAACATTACATTTTAACTCCATAAATATATAAAAGCATAGTCCTTAACAAATTGAAGCAGAAGCTTTTAGTGTCAATTCCCCTTATCTTTCATTCATACTTTAGCAATTCTAAATTTTATGACAATGAAAGAGTGTAAAGTTAAAATGAGTTCTTTAACATTTCGAGGAATTGGTATCTAGTTTTTTAATATAAAGGGTTTCATTTTTTGTAAATGCAAGATGCAGCTTGTGTTGATTAACTGTTAGCTTATGCTTGCATCTGATATTGCAGTCATCTTCTCACCCCTCTTTAAACCATCCTACATCCATGAAACTATTAATAAATCTATATCAACCTGTTTCTTTAGAGGCCAGTATACCTTATGTCAGGCAATCCAAAACTCTCGTAACTATTTTTTACCATGTTGAATTAAATATTGAATCTGTACGTGTTATCGATTATCCATTTCACTTTAGATAGTTCTAGACATTTGAAAAATAATTTAACAAATAAAACTTCGTTACCATATGCAAGATGTCAGTTCCATTCGGTTTTCAGTGGAAGAAATTGGCGTACTAAGCATTTTTGGATGCAATTGCTAATTTACTTCTAAGAAAACTATAAACTTAAAATCTAGGCATCTAAATTCAAACGCACAAACACTCAAAATACTCTTAAACCATCTGGAAAAATTTCACTATTTAAAATAGATCTTGAATGCGAGTGTCGGTAGTTCGAACGTAGCAAATTCTTACGTTTCCTATATGTGCGAAACATTACTCCTATCCAGACTGTCTATATCTAAAATATTACTAGACAATCCATCAGTAAACTGTTATCAACATAGATGATAGTAATTCATTCCCTCTATCAGTTTAAAATTTCGTAAAATATTTACAAATCCCTCTTCCCGTATAATTTACAAACAAAAAAGCTGGTTACGTCGGATTGCTTACAGAAACTATCCAGGGGTTAAAGCCGAATTTTAAAGATCGGAAATATTTCTCGACTCGATTAATTTTTAGACATTCATTAAACTTTGCTTATAATTTTTACAAACTGATTTGACTCACGCAAAATTTCATTTCGCTATTATTTTGGCTCTCCCTACTAACCTGTCTGTGATTCTACCGATTAAAATGTAAAGATACTTTCCAAGTAAGAAAAGTCCAAAAGAAACTTTACATTTTTGTTTCAGAAAATGGAAATGAAATCGTTCGATTATTTTTTTTTGGTTTCGTTAAAAGTTGTCAGATACATCTTATTGTTGAATTAATGGATTTTCTTCTGTGATGACGAGTGGGAATTGTTGATAGGGATGCCTGATCAACATTATTATCGACTTTTCCCAATTAGGGTTGGTTTTCGGTTACGATGCCTGATCACCATCATAATCGAAACCTTCACTAAAAAGTAGGCACTCCGACCAAAATAGGTTCCCTCTTAATATACGTGGTAAGTTAGTTCAAAAAATGTTAGAAAAATTTCAAAAAGCTGTCTTGAATATGTATAAATTTTCATAGAATATTACTTGCATCAGGATTTTAAAATTTAAGAGAACATTACAAAATATTTTAGATCCACTTAAAACGCAATACGCAAATTAACTTTTAAGTTCAGTGGTTGAATTCTAGAGTTATTTGACTCATCTTTTAATTTTTCAAAATTTAACTATAACGTTAAAATAAATTGCCTTCTTATGCATACAACAAAGAAGACAATTCTGAAGCTGGCTTTTAATTTTTTCTAAACTGGGCAATTAATTTTATTAAATATTTATCGTTAAATACTCTGATTGGGTGAAAGTCCCACATAAAATAAAATGGGAACAAAATTGGGAGTTAAATATATCTAATGGATATTTTGTAGCTTTCTGTCGTAACCAGCAAACCAAATCGTAGTCGATAAGACTAAGAATATTGAAAGGCTTTTAAAATGTATATAGTATATTAGAAAAGCATCGAAATGCTATTCAGAAAAGTATTAAATATTGAAGGGTGATAAAAATAACATGAATCATTGTATTTGTAGGAATAGACCTTTTCCAGTTTAACCTTAAATGTTTCAATAATGTAGGTTCTTAGACTATAAATAAAACCTTAAATTTTATTAAAAGATGATACCTCGAATCATAAACCTAATTTTTCAAATCATCGAATGGGAGAGAAATTTATTTTTCCGATTTCCGGATGAATGACGTTTGGAAGGAATGCAAGTAAAATAATTCATTTCAAATTATGTACGATAGAAGACACTTAAAAAGTAGAAACAAATTTGGGTGCCAAATTAAAAGCAAAAAAAAAATTCGGTCAATTTAAAATAAAGGGTAAAGGATAGTTACAACAGTGTAAAGAGAAACTTCTGACGCACAGTATTGACGTGTGAAGCAATTCTTTGGAAAAATCTGAATTCGAGTTAAGCTTATGCGACAATTTTAACTGTGCACATCTTTAGCTTTATCAAGAATACTAAATTTTATGGCCTTGTATCAAATTTAAAGTTCAGCTAAAAATTTCGGAAATAACCGAAGAAAAGGGGGGGGGGGATGGAATCGCATTTAAAACGGATATCTAGAAAAAGCGGCATTATGAGATTCGGATTACGAGTGGAAATGATAGAGGTTGGAAAGCGGAAGGAAATAATTCTTAAATTCTTCCCGTGTTTAAAGTAGTGAAAATTGTGTTCAGTTGACGATGGAGAATTTTACGTAAAAAGCCCCTTAGGAGTTCTATAGTACAAACAAGCATAAAATATTTCGGGTAATCTGCAAATGCAAGGATCATAATTTCAATGATTCAATTCGGTTTACAAAATTATGCAATTTAGCTTTAATTAAAAGTATCTATCGCCAAAAACATCCTGATAAAATATTAAATAAATTTTTTAAGCTTTCAAATTGACCATTCTCGGCTATCCTCATGTAGTAATTTTCTTGAGTTTGGACAAATACTTTAATTTCCTTTGCAAACGCTTTAAGATTTCAAAATGGAGCAATTGAAAATTGTATTTATATAAACGAAATATGGTAGTACATAACTCTTAAACGCATTATCAAATTAGAATACTTTTTAAGATAGAAACCTAATCATTTAATCTTCATTCTGCTGTAATTTATGCGAGGATGAAACACGCCGTTTTGTATTGGATAAGCAACCTTCGAAGAAGTTTTGAAATCTGTTAACCCATTAAATATCCTTTTGTTTCCATTGACGTAGAAGAGATTGAATAGATGTAGAGTTTTAGATCCTTTTTACTCACCGAAATTTTATCTATCACGGGGAACAGAAAAGATCTGATTAGTTTTGCTAGCGAACTAATCGGTTGTTTTCTGCTATGTTTAAGATGCGAAGTTCATTTGATCATGTCTGGCCAACATGATCAAAAGGCTTTGCACAGCATAACATAGAGCGAGTAGATAACTTAGCATAGAGCGAGTAGATAACTTAGC
>JAPMOQ010050474.1:1378728-1393505 GCA_026543055.1 Argiope trifasciata
AGTAGTAGTAGTAGTAGTAGTAGTAGTAGTAGTAGTAGTAGTAGTAGTAGTAGTAGTAGTAGTAGTAGTAGTAGTAGTAGTAGTAGTAGTAGTAGTAGTACTTCCAGTGATAGATCTGAGGTTTAATCCTCGAACTGGGAAAGGTCGATTCAGCCTTTCATCCCTTCATTGAGTCGATAAACTGAGGTCCAAGCATGCTTGGGAACTAAACACTGAGGGTTCCGCTTAAGGTTGACCACCTAACTGGGACAAGTCGCCTAACAGGTCAAGAAAGCAAGTATGATAAGCTTAGGAATTAGCACACATGGGCTGTCAGGCCACTGAATTTAGTTTATACTGTATATCAACAGAAAATTTCTTCCTTATTAATGAAGTTTTTTTTCCTTCACTGATATATAAAATAGTTGAACAGAACTTATGAACAATGTAGATGCCTGCAAATAAATTCTTATTACTGACGATTTACTAGTATTTTATATTCAAGAAGTAGTTTAAATAATTTTGTTAAATTTATTATGCGGAATTCCTCTTGGTATATTTGAATAAAATTTTTCCCCAATTTTAATTGTCTTTATTACAAGACTGATTTCTTTCCAATTTTGATTTCGAAATATTAAATGCTGTATTCTGGAGCTTTCTCGGCTATTTTAAGTCTTGTACTGAAATGTATTTAGATAATTTCAAATTCTATCATTAGTGATTCTAAAAACATAGCCAAGTCGCTTATATACTAGTGTATAACTATTATTAAATGACTTAAACATCATGAAATTTTAATGGTTCTTAGAAATTAAACCTGTTAAACTTGGTTCCAACCAAAATTGATTAAACCGAAATGGAAGATGCATATTGTAGCTTTCACGTTATGTCGGCTAAAAACAAAACCATGGAGGATTCTGCGCCAAAATGCAGCGATTTCCCCTCTGCATTCAAATCATTGAAACTGGAGCGATTGGTTGTGTAGAGGTTGCATAAAGTTTACACTGTTTGTATGAATTTAGCTGGAGACATACAGCTTTTGTGGCAGAAGATAAAGGAAAGCAGTTTCGAGTATTATGTAGAATTATAGCAGTACGCAATCCACCACTCGATAGTTGATAGTGTTTTTTTTTTTTCGAAGAGGTTGAGCATCTTGTTTCTGATGACTTTCAACCTCCGCTGAAGCTTTCACTTAGCTTCACCAATGTTGAAGCGCTACTTAGTTGCTGGAATATTATAACGTCTCAAACATTTTAGGGAAAATCCAGATTTTTGCAAATGATTCATGTTTTTCATATTTTAAGCCCTCTAATATTTCAATGATGTGGAGCATGCAAAAGGACTATTTTAAGTAATGATAAAATTCATAGCAATGCCTATATTTTTATAGAATGGATTTTCTTAAGATTGAGTATTCAATGTTCTTCCCCTATGGCCATAGTATATAAAAATAACCATTCATCGGGAAATGCTTTAGAAATCAAAAGGAATGGCGATACAACTTTAACTTCTGAATGATTTAAATTGACTTTATTCACAAAAGCTAGCAGTTTCTAATCTTTTTAACAAAATACATGTAAAAATTTTTAACTTGCATGCAACTGAGTTGCAATCATTTGATCAGGATAAAAAAAATTCTAAAGTAAATAATTTGCAATCCTCTAAGAAATGCATTTAAGAAAAAAATGTATTTTGGAGTCGGATAAGATGGGTTTAAAGTTGGTACTTTCATAAAGAAATCCATCCATTTATAATGCAAATGTCTTCTACGGAAACAGTTTCAAATAATGTCAATCAGATGGCTATAGTTCCACCATAATAAGACATCAGTGACTGCTCTAAATTAACATTCAACTTCAAATAAAATGTTTAACTGATCCTAGACCGTAAATGTTTGACCTCGTACTTCATGATTTAAAAGATAGTTGGAACTTTCAAATTCTGCCCAAGCAGAACTCGTAATGAAATTTGATATAATTAGATTTTGATCACTCCACCGATTTCTAATGAACATTATTCAGACTAAGTATGAAACAGATCTTGTTTTAGTTTAGTCTTTGCATTAATTACTTTGCATTATATATTGATTTTAATGAAAAGCTATATAGGTAATTAAATTTAAAAATCATGCGGAAGAATATATAATTCTTTTAAAATTTAATTTCTGTAATATTTCCTGCATTGATAAAACTTAAAAATTATACCCATGATTAAATATGTTGTTAGTATTCTCATTTCAAATATTTCTAAATTTAATTTTTTAAATCGTTCTATTCAACAGAAGAGGGTTGATCAGTTTTGCTAGCGAACTGATCGGTTCATTTCTGTAGCATTAGGGTTTCAAGGCAATTTTGGTCATGCCTGGCCATCATGGCCAAAAGGCTTTGAATGTTCTAAGCAAGATAATTTAAATCTGACTATTTAGTTTTTAATATGAAATTTTAAAAATCGCTTATGGACACAAACCACTAAAAGTCATCTTAATATTCATATCGTGTATCGAATGCTTAGTTCAGTTTTAAGAATTATAAATTATATATAATGCAAAGAATTATAGATTCTTTGGCAGAATTATTCGTGGGAAACTTAACTTATTTAGTAATAGAATATAAAATTAATTGAACTGTTAAAAAATTAAACAAAAGCTGCTTTAATATTAAATCGCGATAGTCTGTTTCATACTTATCTAAATAACTTAAAATTCTATTGAAGAACTATACGAATTTGAAATTTTCTGGCAAACAACCAAAGCACATACGCTTTAAAAATCTATTTCGATTTCTGAAATGAATTTAAATCTGGTACAAGGATAGGTTAATTTTATAAAACGGTTTGTTTATAAAAATATAATATCGAAAATACTAAAAATAACTGTTTGTACTTTGTATGTGAATGACAGAATAACATTGCACATATACTTAAAATTTACTCTCAATAGCATGGCATCAATATCGACGAGAAAATCATTTACGCTCCTTGTATTTAATGTTTGGATAACGAAGTAAACTTGCGTTTAGTTTATGGCATACTATCATCTATATTGTCGCAAATGTTGGTTAGTCTTTACAAAGTGCTCTTTTCGGTCATTTTCTGATTGGATATCGTAGACAAAAGAATTGAAAACATCCTTGAGGCTGTCCTTCATGGGTTCGTCTTTAGACGAGTAAGGGTGTTTCAATCACTCGTGCTTTTTCAGGTTCCATAATTCGTTGAGGTTTATTTTCTTCCACTTTAGTATTTCATCAATAATTGCTCTAAAATGACATTCGGCATCTTTGTATATGATTGAGTGGGTGGTTTGAAATTATGTTCAATGAACAGAAAGCATCTGAGATCTTAGTAAGGCGATATAAAGTTGAATCTATTTTGAGGATTATCAGGTGCTGCCTTATTGATTTCTGTTTGATCCGAAAACAAGACCCCTCATTCGGTTTCCTAAATATCAAGACAGAGAAATTCTGAATTGGTTAATTCTTGCTTAGAACTGGTCTTCCCCAGCATTTTATCGGATGGGTTGATTGATGCGGATCATTTTGGTCTGTAACGTAGAATAACTAGGACATGGGCGCTGTTTTGTCGCTCAAGCACAAGTATGATGAAATATTAATTTATTGGATGTTGCCTGGGTTTGGGAATGTTGTGGTTGTGGATAAAAGTTGTAGTGATTTGAGAATATATTTGATGCGGCATCTGGAGTAATAAGTTTTTTGAAATCATAAGTAGTTAATATGCCTGTGTATCAGTTTCTAAAATGCCAAGCGTTGATGTTTAGGAGATCAGGCTTTACCAGGAAGTTGTAGCTACAAGTCGACATTCGTGCACAAGTCACCTAGGAACGAATATGATGAAACAGTTCGATGGATGTTTGAATCAATACGGTAGCAAAAGTTGGTAATGGGTCAAGTTAGAATTAATTTGGAGACATTTGTAGTAGCTTGAGATTCGGAACAGAAGTGTAATGATTTGATTTGTTTCCTGAAACGCCAGGTGTCAATTTTTAGGAGGCCCGTTTTGCTTGACGTTTATGGTTAAGGGTCACCAGTCGTGTATGGAAGCCAACAAGCAGACAATAATGAAGGGGCCCCATGATTGTCTTGACTCTTTGTTCCCGGAGCAGATGAAAGGTGCTGACTAGCTTGAAAAATTGGCCAGTGGTGTAACTGGAGGCTAATTAAGACAAAGGTCAAGAACTCACACTTTTCCCGTCTTTGTTATGCAGATAAGTGATATCGGGGCGTTCAGTTGCATACATCGATTTGAGATGTTCAGCAGGTAGTTACTGACGGATCTTGAATCTTTTTCAACCGGCATTTGTCTATTTATTCGAAACAATTCCAACTCGAGTACCTCGTGATAAAACAATTAACATCCTGCAATTAAATTGCTTAGTCACCAAGAGACTTCGAAACAAGGTTTAGTCTGACGTGCAGTTACTAAGAGTCGCAAAGTTCATTTGTGGCGTCCAATAAGGATATAGCTTTCACTTTCTGATGTCGTCATTTCTGGTAATAAAAAAAATGAACAGATTAAAATAGGCAGTTAGTCTTGAATAAGCAACAAGGATAGTTATATAATATTCTGTAAATGTTAAGATTGGCATATATATATTTGTTAAACATTTTATTCTTTTCCTCCGTTCATTCTTTCGAATTTCACAATTCTTGTGAGTACCTAATTGTAGTTTTGAATAATATTAATTTCCTCATCTTAGATGGCCTTCCTTCCATATTGTATCCGTATCTCAAAGTTTATAAGAATTCAAAGTCCTTGTTGAAATGCAGTGCAATTATTTTTGTTTGTTTACTTGCTGTCCCTTTCATCCGAGTATTGGAAAAACTTAGTTAATAAGGTTATATATTGCTTATTTGCTGAAAAGTGTTTATAGTTTGGTGTATTTTTGTGTGACGAAACTGTGTAGAAGATTGAGAAATAAGGCAACCACAATTGTAGAAAGCAAACTCAGCAATCACAGGATACTACATAATATGCCCAGGAGATGTCAATTCATATACGTCACGTGTAATACTAAACATCTCGCTCCTATTTGTATTTTTAGTATCGGAAGGTGTTATTTTGTGTTGATGGAGGCAGAAGGGTACAGAGAAAATCCCCTTTCAGTGACTCATGTGCGGAACAATACAAGTTTCCCTATTTATTGGAGTGGTTCTGATCCATGAGAATGCTATCACTCGCACATTAAATAAAGTAACCAAGATTTAGTAGACAATTGTGGAATACCCAACATATGATCATTTCTCATACCATATAATCATCATACCACAATTTCATCTGTTAGTATGGTTGATGGTTAAAGGAATTGAAAATCTTAGACAACAAAGTTAGACATCATTTGAAAGTGGCTCTAATTTCGGTGAACTTCTGTGAATATATTCAACTTGTGTAAATAGGTGGGATAAATCTTTATGCATTTTGAAGATTATTTCAAAAATAGTGTATTTTCATTCTGTGGTTTTTGTTTCTCTTTTATTTGATCTACTCCTGTACAGTTTGATACGTGTAGGCTTTGGCTGGGACATGTTTCTGCATATAAAAAATTGATGCGAGTTTCCAAAAGCTTAAATATTTTACTTTTCGGAATTTTTACTTTCTGATATGATCTAATAGAATTATTTCAACATCACGCATTTGAGTTTTATTTAGTCAAAAGAATATAACTTTTTGCCTTAATCTTGATAAATATTTACTTTCGTGTTCTTTATTTTTATTTCCTCTAGGATAAAATGCAGCTTATGCCGTTAAAGGCAAAAATCGGATGAAGTGTGCTAAATTTCTTAAACAATTTACGTTGTCATGAGGAAATACTAAAAGCGGTAAAAGCGATACCTAACGAATTGCTCATTAAATGTTATTACAATAGCCTTTGTGATTTGCGATATAGGTTTTTTTTTGTCATTTAACCAAGATTCAAAAAGGTCTTGCTTAAAGTTAACCATGTTCAGATGAAATATAATTAGCTCAAAAGCAACATTGTTAATTATTATGACGCTTTCAAAAATGATTTTCTAGGAAATAGTTGCACTAAAATCTACAAGAAACGGTTATTGTCAAGTACATCATTATCGATGCTACATATGACCTTGATGTTTGGCAAATATGTGATTTATATTGTGGTGTCGTGCCAATGTGGAGATTGAATTCCTCCAAAGATTGAACTCGCGATTTGTAGTGCTGTAATAATCCACTTATGTGAAGCGGCTTTTATTGGCTTAAGATACCTTCATAATTATTTGATTTAACTAAACAACGTCATGGTCTTTTCAGTCGTTAAGCTATTTGCTAATGTTATAGCTTGGCAATTGCATTCTTGAAATTAAGACTTACGCAAATATATATATATTTAAATTGTATGGATTTACCATAAAACTGGACACATTCCAGTCGAGATAGTTTGCAGTCTTTCCTGAACTTCCTTGAATAGTCATAACATGACACACAATTGGGTTTCTTCGTGCTATAAGGAAAGCGATGTCCAGGAATAATCTTTTGAACTCATTTAGTATTTCGACATGCATTACTCGATTTCATTCTTCTAGTGCATCTGTTTTATAGTTAAGTTGATAAAACGCAAGAAAGTAATTTCGAAAATTACTTTTCCTGTAATATGGGAAGTTTCTCAGACCTTTTCATGAAACCTTTCTATGAATTGCGTTCTCGTAAAGAAAGCAACAAAAATAAAGCGACATAAATAACAAACATAATCAATTCAAAACAATCGCAAAACAAAGGAAACCTATCACCCAGTCTTCAATCTAATTATACAAAAATAATTTTCATCAAATTTCTTTTTTTCCAATGAAAAGTTGTTTTAATTATTTCTTGGTGTTTTATGTAAATGCATTCATACTGATGCAATATTTCTTAATTCTTTTTTTTCTTTCCTGTCGCATTAATTTGTGTGGTCAATCCATATTGTATAAAATTGTTGTTTTTGAAAGTTAAATTTTAATGTCACCAATAGTTTTAAGTTAAACTATATTATTAATGGTTTTTTAAATTTGAATTATTAATCATATGTATGGATTGCAATTTGAATATTTAAGTTTTGATGAAGGGAATTTAATCAAGTGTTGTTTATTTGAGAAATGACGGTAAAATTATTTTGGTGATATATTCTTTAGAAGTTATAAAATTTTATTTTACTGAGTTATACAAGGCTTTTGGTTTTCGGCAGGCATGAGCTTCAAATTCAAAATTATATACCAAACAAATTAAAACTATTTGTATTTGAGTGATTACGCCTTTAAGGCAACTGCTGTAATACGTGCTTAACGCTTCGGCAAGTATTAAATCATCATTCATGTTAAATTAGTTCAGGGATGTTTTTAAATAGAAATTAATTGTTGAAATTGTGTATTGTAGATTTGCTTTTGTATGACTAAAACCTGTTAGCTTTTGAATAAAATGCTATTTATCTAGTATAAAATTGAAATGTGTTGAATGTGCATAAACATCTATCTGAACTCAACCTAAATTGAAGCGTTTTTTGATTAAATATGTATTTTGAGAATTCAAATGTATAGTCATAAAGAATATATTGAAATAAAATGTTTATATTTCCTTGTTATAACTATTCTTGTTTCTAAATTTTATAAATTACATGCTATGTCTATCTTAATTTTATATATTGCGAGTTATTGATATATTTTTATTTATGCATTGCTCTAAATCAATGTTGTTCGAATATTTGTAACTAACTAAATTAACGATATTTTCAGAAATGACTTCACTGTGGTATAGAAAGTAGAAAATAAACTTTATAGAAGTGTTTAAATTAAGGGTTTAGTAGGGCAAATAAAACTCGGATTTGGTATTATCAATCCTTATGTGACAGCAAAATGTTAAGAATGTAAGATCAACGCATCTATTTCCCTGACTAATATCCGAGAAAATACATAATCCTATTGCCAGTATGTATAATTCAGTTTCGTACAAAATAGCTTCATGTCTTGCATGATGTTTAGATCTTGCAAAAACAAATCCTTCAATTTTCAGAAAATCACAACTTGCTTTGAATTTAAAGAGCTATAAAAACCGTAAAATTATTTAGTAATTCTGTAACATGCATGTTACAGAACCCGCGGATACTGTCATTTTATTCAAAATCGTATCTCATTGCATTCTTATAAATTCATTATCTTTCATGTATATTTAATTTTAAGCGCAAATGCATATTTTTAGAATAGGTATATTAAAACTATAAGAATTCGCATAAATAATTAGCAAGAAATTTAAGAAGTTGCAGTTAACATCTAGAGAAAGTAACAAACTGAGTTTTTCCATGTAAGAGAAATCCAAATTAGTTAAAATTGAAAGAAATGAATGTTAGTAGAAGTGAGCATTCAGTTTTGTATTCACTTAAAATCAAATCAAAAAGTGTTAAGTAAAATTTTGGGCTAAATATTTTCATTTCTCAAACCTTTTTAATGTTTCTTTTAAAGAATCTATTTCATTGTTTTTAAAATTATTCAATGGTAATTTATTTGCAAGATATAAAGTTTTATGTTTAATCTTACTGGAATACAATTGTCATTGCTTATAAATCTATTCGAAATTCGTCTAAAATTACGCCATTGCTATCGTATCCCAAGAAAAATCATTGCATACTACTTGATTGATATCTCGCTAAACAAAGCTATTACTTTTGAAATGAATATTAATTGAAAAATCTATGTTGGATATTCGAAGTGGAATACCTTGCCACAAGTCAATGTTTCAAACATGATTTATTTAAGTTGCAACAATGTTCAAGCCCGAGACATTTTGAATTTGCTTTTTGACATTTGCATATAAGTGGTTGTGTAAACAATTGAAAAATTGTAAAGCGCTGTATTATTGCTATATTTTTATATGAAACATTGCTTTGTAATATATCTGTTCTTTAAAATATATGTTGATTTTTTTTTTCATGTAATTAATAAAAATTTGATTTTAAAATTTGTGTATTTGATTCTAGTGCATCCGTTTTTGATATATTCTTAATTAACTACACTTTAGGCCTTTAACATTTATTCACATTGTGAATTTCGGGAAAGAGACATCTATCAGTGATAATGAGAAAAAAACGAAATTTTGGATCAATATAAATGAATGTAAGTTGATGCGTATCATAGTATATTTTGCATTTGTAACTGAAGTTTAACAATCTAACATTCAAACAGTTTTATAGCTGATGACCATGTGAAAAATCCGATTTTGTGTGCCGGTGCTTTAGGGATAACACAAAAAAATCTCAAAGGTGCGGTGATTCGGTGATGTGTTCATTTTTCTTTAATGGCGGAAAGATCTGTCTAAAATATTTGTAATATGTTATCACCATTGCTTTCAAGGATGAGCCATTTGTGAAATACAGTTTAAAGTACCTTCAGGCGACCGTTTAGAAAACTTTTTGCGCATTTCGAGGATTACATTTTTCCCAGACATATTCTATGAAAGTAAACAATTTTAAAATACCATCATTAGTTGAGGTATTTTAAAATTGAGGGGAAAGGATAACTAGTATTAGATGTAAACAATTTATTAATTGAAGGTTTATTTTGCGTCTTCACGAATTTTGACGTGTTCAACAAAAGTTTTAAGTTTAGAATTAGAATATTCAATTTAACTCTGTTACCAAATTGTCAAACTTCTCGTCTGGACTTTTAACGTGAATAATTCGTGTTTGCACGTATCTAATTATTTCACAAATTAGGTGCTCTTAATATTGAATAATCCGGTTAGATAAAGCTTCGGGTTTTTGCTGAATTTAATTAGAATAAATTGTTAAATATTATGAATTATTTAAGTAAAGCTGCTGAGATTTTGATTCTAAGAAATATTCATGACTATTGGTAGTAATTACTCTAAATGGAACACTTTTGCTGTAATTGACGAGAACCAGTATAAATTTAAGTCTAAAAAAATGTTTTAAGTTTACTTGGTTTTAAGTCGTGAACTACTAAGTTGAGTAGTAAACCTCACTTAAATCATATTTTAAGATTTTTTTTTTCTTTATTTAAAGCGTGCAATCATTTTAAAGCTATAATGAGTTTACAAAGCGCATCAGTGTATTAAAAATATTCATAATGATTTAAGTTCATAACCGAATTTTTTGTTTGTTTAAAAAGTACATTTGTTATAATTTCAAATTTTATTTCCCATTTAACTGAAAAAAGGGAGAGATGGTGGGTGGTTGAAATTTTTATTTTGATACAAGTTTATTAATATTGAAATACAAACTAATAAATCCCATCAGCCAAATTAGTGCTTGAATAAAAACAAAACCTTTTTTGAATTTTTACGATAACCGCAGTTCTGAGATATTAAGGGTTGAAAATTTTCAAGAACTTATTTTCCCTCGTTCTAACATCAATTTATGCTGCTAGGTAGTGGTAAGTAAGTGAATACTTTTTCCCTTTAGCTTTCTAAGAGTTAATTGCATGCAAGATAATTTGTTACCGCGTGCCACGTTTGTCATTCACAATCTGTTACCTAACAAATATGATCCCTGTGGCCAGGTGGTAAGGTCTGGGCTTCAGAACTGGAGAGACCCGATTCTACCGAAAACCCGAATATGTAAGGAGGTCTGTTGCAAGTTAAATCTGTCAGACAAACGTCCTCCCGCTGGTTCGGTGTAGTGTTCAGAGGGGGCTGCCAACTCGCTTGTCGTCATCGCCATCTGACTGTGTTTCAAAATGACGAGGACCTTTCCAAAACAGCAATGATGTTGCTTTACAACGGGGTGTTAATATAACTAAATTAAACTCATCTAAACTAACCTAACAAAGAACCCCTTTTCAATTATAGAGAGAGATTGCAAAAAAATTGTATTATCTATTTGGGCTCAAATTTATAAATCATAAGATATATCCAGTGGCAGAGAATATGTGAAATATTCGATTGAAGCAAATTCGCATTTACAAGTTTTTTTGACAACTGTATTTAAATGCTTGAAATAAGGGGGGGAGGGAATTTATAATAAACAAAAAACAACCAAAAAAGATATACAGAAAAAGTCCCTTTGAAATATCTTTTTAGGTTTGAGAAAAATGCCACGAGATGAATTAGAAAGAAAGTCATCTTAAAGAATTAAAGCTGTAATTTGTAATGCAACAGTCTGAAAAGCTAATATGAAATATAATCATTGGAATTCAATATTTTCAGCGAGAAGCATTTTACTTGCCTCAGAAATCTATTTCTGTGAATGCTGAATGAGTAAAAATAAACAATTTAATATATAATTTATTAGAGAAAAGAATTTTTTACTTTCATTTTCTAAAGATCAATGTATTTGAAAGTGGAGTTCCTAAATGTTTTGATCATTTACGACTCGAGTACTTTATGTAGAAACCTGAAACGACATGAATTTGCAGGAAGGTTATTAATAGAAAGAAAACCAAAATATTCTTACAAATTTTTTATTGAATTTAAGAACATGTGCAAGTAAAAAAAAAACTTGAAGCGTGTTCGATCAGTTTATTATTGAACTGTCGGAAATAAGCGACCAAAGTGGAAAGAGAAATTTTATTTTCTGTTGATAGCAAATTGTCTCTTAATTAAATGAGACATTTATTTCCAATTCTTAGAAGAACATCGGATATTTTTAGAATGTTTGGAGAAATTTTTGGAATTCGTAACTCACCAAAGACGAAAAATTTTAGAAAAAAATATTCTTTTTTCCATTTAATTCAAAGAAATTGAATTTTATTTATTCATACTTCTTCAAAGTTGCATGTAAACAATTTCTAAATCAAAGGAATAAGCAAAATTAAGTAAGATGGGGGAAAAAGTGGCATCTAATTTTGTAAAGTATGTAGCTGCATAAGTAGTTATTTGAAACGTACAATATTATAATTGTATTACCACCTATTCCAACTTTTAATTCCATTTGATGATGTTTTTAGATTTAAGTTGATCAAAATATTTTAAGCAGAATTATAAAGTAGATGTCTCAAAAATGAGAAAAAAAAACTTTTCAGTTATAATTTGATTCCCATTTGATTGATAAAATATTAATTATTATTTTTGGAATAAAAATATTGATTATTAAGTAGCTACTTATTGGCAATATTTAAAAAAATATTATTCTTGTAATATAGTTGAAGCCCGGTAACATAGTGGTACGACAGATTTGAGGTTCGATCCTCGAGCTGGGCAAAATACGATTCAGCCTTTCATCCCGTCATTGGGTCGATAAACGGAGGTTCAAGCATGTTTGGAAATGAAACAATTGGTGTTTCGTGTTAGGCTAACCACTTAACAGGAACATATGCCTTGTACCCCAGGGCCCTTGGTCAAGAAAGCAGATACGGGCACTGTAGGCCTTGGTCCACATAGATTGTCGTGACATTGACTTTAGTAAATAATTACTGTTTAAAACTGTGACACTAATTGGTTTTAAATTGTAATTTCTTGCTAGTTAGAAAAAATTGGTGGACTTATTCTAACCTCAATATATTTAAACTCCTCAGGAATTTCACATATTTTCAATTGTATTTTTGATTAGTTCATAATGATGAATAGAACGACACAATAATTTTTTGTTAATTCACCAGTGTTGCTTTATATAATTATCTCATCATCTGAAAGATTGTGCAATATAATTTTCTTTTATACAAAGAGGAAGAACAATTATAGTCGTTATAGGAAGAACACGTTATTTATCCGAACTCACAAGATTCACTTGGTAAGTAACATATAAATATTACTCAATTATAGCATTTTTTGAGAAATAAAAAAAATTCTAACACAATCGGGTTCCGACGTTGATTTGCGATTCGCAAATGCTATTCGGAGTTGTAATCACGATTATAAATGCTTGTAGGTATTTGTGGAATTAAGAGTCGGATAAAGAAAAGACTAATTATCGTATCCTTAATTAACTTAAGATCAAAATCTGCATTAAATGAAATACCGATTTCCGAAGCAAAGCATTGATATTAATAAGGAAATGGAAATGAATTGATATATGTTACTTTCCTTTATCTGGAGCAATAATTCCTAAATGTCCGATGCACTTAGAATTAAATAGATGATATTTTTTCGAAAAAATTATTTTAAATTTATAAAAGATTATAAATTTTAAAAGAATTATTTCCCTATGAAATATTTCTTTTTACAATTGCAACGAATTATGGGATACGTACCTAACCAGACATCGCCATCTATTATCCAGAAGAGTGTATTGCAAATGTACTTTACAGTAAATTTAAAAAGTTAATATTCAATAAAGAAAAGCAATAAAGATTTACCGTATTTTAAAAGATTATTTTATAATATTTAACTTAATTGCAAGGTATATAAAATCATACAGGCTATCCTGTGTACATAACATCCCTTACGTACATAAAGGGATGATAAAAATAACTAGTTAAAGATTGGACAGATTTTAATTTCCATACAAATTTTAAACCCGTATTTTTATGTTTTGAAAGTAAAAGAAATAAACTAGTTTTAATAAAATTCAAGAAACAATTTAAAAAATGAACAAAATTTTTTCAAAGAAAATAAATGAAAAAAGGTCAAAGCAAAGGATTTTAAATGGTTAGCTTTATCGCATTCAAAACCCTTTAATAAAATACTGAAATGCCTAATGATTTCGTACATCCAACACATTAAAATCTTAATGGAACAGATGCGAAAATATTTAAAACTATTTTTGGAAATAATCTTTAGAGAAGATCAATCAGATCTTAGATAAAAGAAATGTGCTATGTTACAAAAATCCTGCTTTATATATTTTATGCAAAATATATGATATCGAATTTTAGAACATAATGCCCAAGATGAAAGAAGATCAGAATGAAGACATCATTTTTTCTTAATTCATTTCTCCAGCTAATTTGTATAATACGTAAAGTATTATTAAACTAAAGCATTAATTGTTGAAACCATACGAAATGGATTGAAGAGTGCATGAAAGCAAACAATTACTTATGAAAATCTCTACTTGTCCTGACACTTCATAAATTATTCACAAAATGTTTGCGATTTCTTAACAATGAAATTTCCTTTGCCTTTAAATTTTAAGCAATCTGCCTTCCAATTCATCACTAACAATCGTTATTGGGTTAAAGAAGAAAGCAAGTTTGACCACCAAATTTAAGTCAATCAATCAATTAATTACTTCTGCAGAAAAAAACTTATTACTTTTTTTAAAAAATATTCTATGATATACTCCCAAAATAGACACAAAATCCGTTGAACGTAAATGTTTTTCATGGTTATTTCGTACGCAGGACTGCAATTTGGATGTTGATATCAAATGAAATATCTTTTTATCTATTGAAATTAGTATATTAGTTTTCCTTTTCCCATTATTTAATAGGATCTAAAACACAATCTCTGCACAACCTCATGGGAACTTATATCCACAATTCCAGAAATCTTTCATATACGTTGGGCTAAAATGTTTAAAAGAGTTTTCGAACGGAGAAGGAAACCATACGAATATCTGATAAATTCTTCGAATGAATGAACTGGAATAGTACAAAAAAATGTAATATTATTCTTTTCGACCAGTTAAAAAAATGACTTAACCTGAAAACGTATTTTAGACAAATAAGCACAGTTTTTGCTTTAATCGTATTCATGAAATATACCCTTGAAACAATTCTTTAAAAAAAGATTGACGCTAGGATATTTTGATTTGGCTTTGAAATTATCCCTTCACTTTTTTGCAAGGAAATCGGTGAATGTTTCTGCAAAAAATGCACTAAATCTGTTCAACTGTCAGATAAAAACATGTTGCCAATAGACAGAAGAAAGTCTGTAGTATTCTTTATCAATGCCCTATTCCTTCA
>JAPMOQ010050485.1:0-15017 GCA_026543055.1 Argiope trifasciata
ACTTTTGGAAGAACATAGTCGAAGCTACAAAGAATTTAAGGAAATTCATTTTATGTCACAGCAAAAGGCTGCGGAGGAGATTTGATCCTGATAGGAGGAAATAATAGCCTCAGTAGAGCAACAACTACCAAATTAAATAAAGAAGACACTGATATCTTTGAAGCTATTACATCGGAAGTCGAAAAATTTATCTCGATCAAGCAATAGCTATGAGCTACAAATTTGTGTTGCGATAATGCTGTGACTTATTTTTGCCATGTTTTGAAACACACGCAACATCAAATGCATTTACACGATTTTCTTTTAAAGAAAGTATGCATTATAAACAATAAATTATATTATATATTTGTAATATATATATATATATATATATATATATATAAAATATAATTATTATATATAATTTAATATATGGAATATATTTTTTGGAATGAAATGCATTATCTGTTTTTACATTGATTTTTACGGAGAACTTTGTTTCACTTAACGAATACTATTATGCTTAAGATTCGGAAACAAACTATACTCATTAAAGGATGGTCTATTCTATTAGTTATTGAAATAAAAATAAGTGAAAAAATAGAATATTAGATGAGTGATGTGAGAAATTGCCAAGTGAAAGATAAATTTAATGTATCCGACTACGTTAAAATCACTGATTATCCTGCCACATTGGCGATTTTTGTTGTTGTTATTATTTCTTGCAGTTCAGACTTTTCTCTCCCCAAAACAATTTAGCTTCTCTAAGAAAAGGAGGGCCCGACCTATCACCCGTCACATATTTTTCAGATAAAATTTGACTTCAATTTTCTCAAAACTTTATTTTTCATAAAAATTATCTACAATTAATATGATATCCCCAAAAATAATAGAGGTATTGACATAAACATTTCGGCGTATGTTTAAAATAATGTGAGCAATGAAATGAACCAAAAGTTTTATTGCTATTGAAATACTTTTTTCATTTATAAGTGTTTTTAGAAAAATGAAGTTGTAAATTTATGGTAAAAATGCTTATATGCGCATATTTTTCCTCATAATTTCTTTACAACTCAAAATGCTACGTAGATTTTAGGTTCATCTTATTCATCATTGTATTCTATAACTTGTGTCCAAAAAAAAGTAAGATTGCTGCATTACCATTTTATGTAGAGTGTCAACCGTTTTGGTTAAAATTCACTGCACATTTACCCATTTCTCACAATATATTATGTTTTCAAATAACTGTTCTTGTATTTATTGTATTTATTATTGACAATGCATCTAAAAACAATAAATAGTTTCTAAAATATCCAATTTTTATAAAATTTTCCTTCGAACTTAGTCGGATACCTTAATATTAAAATCATTCCCTTTATAATTAATATTAATTATGCTATGTTGTAATATGTCCTTTCAGTGAGATTCCTTTCTATTAAAACTTTGCCAATAAAAACAAAGAGCAGAAAAGAAAATTAATGTGAGATTTCTAAGTCAAAAATAAAGTTACATTAAAAAACCCTTGATTTATAAATAATTTCGTTAACTTCAAAGTCTTTCAAATTTTTGCACGTGTTTTGAAACTTATAATTCAGTCACACGACATTCGGTAGTTCGGTCACATTCTTTCCTAAATTCTTAGCTTACTAAACAATGAAATGAACCTTGAAAATCCACCATCGTCGATGCTCCTGAGATAAGATATCAGCCGTGAAGATCTCGTCTCCACCCCCCTTCTCCTCCACCATGACGTCAGAATCTCTGACGTCATTCGGAATCATATGAATGAACGGCTGTCGACATGAAAATCGCCTCTTCTCAATAGAGTATTCTAGACAAGAAATTGGAAATTTCGAACATGTCACGAGGCAACCCCCCCCCCATGTCTTGGCACGTCCGGATGGAACAGTTTCCTAATTGTTTGAGAGAGGAAGTTTTTTTTGTGTGGGGGGGGAAGATGCCAGACTTGTTCGGGGCCTGTTAAGGAGCTATATGTAACGAGCAGGTGGGGGTATTCTATTATTTTCTTTTATTTCAATTCCTACTCTCAGTTCGCACTCTCCTTATATATATTTATTTATCTATCGTTCAAATTTCCAATCGTTAATAAAAATTTCTTTTATTCGTCCAATCAAGTTCAAATACATTTTTAAACTTATAGTGGATGATACTTGATTTTGATGTAGTTTTTTTTTCAAATATTAATTCATTTTTAATACTTTAACTGTAGTGTTAGCAGTTTTTAGTGAAAATTGAAATTAACATTCAATAGTTCAATTGGATTTCCATATTTTTCAAATGTAGGTGAAGAATGTGTTCAATTCTTACGAAAATCAATCATTTTTTTGATAAGTTAATTCATTTTAGTTTTATATGCGAGAAAAAAAAATTAATATTATGTAAGATATTTAGCAAAATATAAATTTAGGAATAAATACCGACAGTGGAGAAATGCGTTAATCGATGGATTAAAAAATTCTTTTTCCCCTTAATATTGTGATTCTGTCATATGTATATACATATTCATATTGATTGTAATTATTTAATCAAATTAACTGAAATAAAAAAATTCTTTGATGAACTTTATATATATATTACTTGTTCTAACATATTTTGACGTTGCTGTGTTTCATAATTAAATAAAGCAAATGTGCATCTAGGAAGCCTTCTTTCCTTTCAATAAGTAACAAATTTATTTATCGAAAACCTTATATATTTTTTTAATTATTTCAATGATTTCCTTCCCATGTACAGCTCTATAAACAATCAACTCATATCTGGGTTCTGTCGAAAATTTAATAATAGTTAATGAATATAATGCCAAAATTATATGCTAAATATATTACTTCTATTTATTTTGTTTTCGAGTTAATTTTGAATTGGTTATTACCTTTCTCGTGGATACACAGCCAAAATTTTCTGAGAAGAATAAATATCTTACAGAATAGAAAATCATAGCCTGTGTTTTTCAAGTTCAAGGCCAATATTTTGAGTTGGCGTCTTGATTGCACTTAATATTATTTATTTCGTTAACAGCAACGCTCCGCGTACCATCTAGTGCATTATAAATTATAGAAACTTCATTGTATGGAAACTAACGAACTAAATTATTTTAAGACGAATATGATGGAAGAAGTGTAAAATTTATGGTATACCGTTAAAAAATCGGTGATAACATTAAACATGAATCACATAAAATCTCAATCACATAAATATATATGATAGTAAGTAAAATTAAGTAAATAAGAATATATATACATAAGATAGTAAGTAAAATTACGCATATACACTGAAGTTACAAAAGTCATGGGATGACTGTTAATATTGTGTCGGTCCTCCTTTTGCCCGGCGAAGTGCAACAACTCGACGTGTCATGGAGTCCACAAGTCGTTGGAAGCCCTCTGCAGGAATATTGAGCCATGCTGTCTGTATAGACGTCCATAATTGTAAAAGTGTGGATGGTGCAGGAGTTTGGGCACGAACGGACCTTTCGATGATGTCTCATAAATGCTCGATGGGATTCATATCGGGCGCTCTCGGTGGCCAGATCATGCGTTGGAATTGTCCGGAATGTTCTTCAAACCAATCGCGATCAGTTCTGGCCCGGTGACATGGCGCATTGTCATCCATAAAAATCTCATCGTTGTGTGGGTTCGTGAAGTCAATGAATGGCTGCAAGTGATATGTAAGCAGCTGAACATAACCATTTCCAGTCAATGATTGGTTCAGTTGCACCAGAGGACGGAGTCCATGCCATGTAAAAACAGCCCACACCATTATGCAGCCACCACCAGCTTGAACAGTGCCTTGCAGACAGTTTGGGTCCATGGCTTCGTGGGGTCTGCGCCACACTCGAACTCTACCATCAGCTCGTAACAACTGAAATCGTGACTCATCTGACCACGCCACGGTTTTCCACTGGTCTAGGGACCACTCGATATGCTCACGAGCCCAGGAGAGTCGCTGCAGGCGATGTCGTGCTGTCAGTAAAGGCACTCGAGTCGGTCTTCTGCTGTCATAGCCCAAGGAAGACAAATTTCGCCGGACAATCCTATCGGACACGTCCCTCGTACGTCCCACATTGATTCCTGCAGTTATTTGACGAAGTGTTGCGTGTCTATTAACATTGACCATTCTACACAGACGTCGGCGGTCTCGGTCGTTAAGTGCAGGTGGTCGCCCACTGCGCTGTCCATGATGGGATGTGATGCCTGAAATTTCATACTCTCGGCACACTCTTGATACTGTGGATCTCGGAATGTTGAATTCACTAACGATATCCGCAATGGAATGACCCATGCGTCTAGCTCCAACTAACATTCCACGTTCAAAGTCTGTTAATTCTCGTCGTGCCGCCATAAATCACGAAAAACCTGTTCACATGAATAACTTGAACACAAATGAAAGCTCTGAAAAACGAACTACGCATTTATACTTTTTCGCTGCGATACTACAGCCATCTGTATATTTGCATTTTGCTATCCCATGACTTTTGTCACTTCAGTGTATATATATAATTTTACCTACTATCTTATATATATATATATATATGATTTTACTTAGTATTATTTTCTTCAGCCATTTTTAGTTTATATTCTAATAACATTATTATTCATAAAAAAATTTACTGTTTTTACTGAAGTATTTCGTCTTTATTATCAGGTTTTCAATACGTGCACTTTTGGACAGTTCAATAGGCATTCTTGATTTTAAACTCAGCTTGTTCGTTCTGTAAACTACAAATAACTGCAGAATGTTGAAAAGCATCTAGGCTTAGTAGAAAAAAATGAAAATAGCTAAAAAGATCAAATAGTGTAGACTTGCGAAAATCTTATAAGGGTTTTCGCTAACTTTACACGATTATGCAAAACATGATAATAAGATTATTCAAAACTCAACAGACCACAGAGTGAATGAAATATACTGAACTATAATTATATAAACATAAAGAAATTGATGTGAAATAAAAAGCACATAAAAATAGATATTCATCTTGCTTGCAAACACAGCAAGAATAAAAATACATTAAATGATTACGAAACAAACTATTTTTATTGAAGTACTGACTCTTTAGGTTTTCAATATGTTCACTTTTAGACACTAGCGGGTGACCGAGCTCCGCTCGGAGAAAACAGGTATCAAAGCTGACTCGAAGATTTAAATTTTCAATTGTGATTTATCAAAGCAATACATGCCATAAGAAAATTTGTGAAACCATTGGTGAAAAGATAACCGGTTAAAGTGCACCATTGAAAACTATTATAAACAAAATTAGAGTTTGGAAAAGGAACTATTCTATGCAAAGGTAAAGTAAAGGTAAAGATTGAAGTGTGTTGAAGTTCAATATTTTTGACAAATTTATTTAGAAAAACCAAACATATATACATACATAAGAAACATATTATAAACATATAACAGCATAAACATAAAACTTTATTAGTTCGCCATATTGGCTATAGATGGCAGCACGTTACCGCTTGAAAATTTAAGTAGCCATTATGGCGAACTAATAAAGTTTGAAAATATCCTATCTGTAACTCCGAACTGCTCGCCCTTAGCGCTTCAAAACCAGCGCCAATCGATTCCTCGTGGCCAAAAACCCCAGACCCCCAAGTTTACCGGAGTTTATTAATTCTGGGTCGATTTTCGACTTGGCAACCATTCCTCGTATTATAGTATTAGATAGATATAACTTCAACATACATTCTTAATTGTAAGCTCAATTTCTTCATTCAGGAAACTTCAAATGACTGCAAAACGTTGAAAGACATCTAGGTTTAGTAGGAAAAAAATGAAAATAGTTAAATAGATCAAATTGTGTAGTCTTGCGAAAATCTTATAAGGGTTTTCGCTAATTTTACACGAATATGCAAAACATGATTATCAGAATATTCGAAACTCAACAGACCAAAGAGTGAGAGAAAAATACTGAATTATAATTTTATAAACATAAAGAAAGTCATGTGAAATAAAGTAGCTCTTCGTACTTCTCAATACAGCAAGAATAAAAATACGTTAAATGCTTCCGAAACAAACTATTTTACTCGTAAAGGGAAAAAACAACTTTCATTCTTCCCCAACAACTTGACTCCGTCCTATGAATAAAATATGAAGCGTTCTTTCTGCAAATCGATTTTCATTTCTTTTAGTAGAGCGTTTAGCACTCCCAAGTATTAGATGGAGTTTTCTTCCCGTAGTTAGGGTTCATCAACCTTACGGTAAGGTGAAAAACAACTCTACCCTGCATTCGGGAAAATTATGAAGTGTGTGATGTATTGGCTAGGCTTAGCGTTTTATGAAAGTTTGGTAAGTAAATAAACAGAGGTATTAACTAAAGAAGAAATTAACTGTGCTATAAACATATTGATAAAGATATTTATGAGGCAAATATATGAAAATTCAATACTGAATAAGAAATGAAGCAATAAGAAAAAATAAAAAAAGATAACAATAACAATAAAAAAGGAAATCAATGATGACAAATTTCAAGTTATTTTGTAAGAATTTTATTATTTTTAAACATTATTTGTCTTAATTAATTTAAGTAATTAGCCTTCTGTAAGTAAGTAAGTAATTAACCGTTAACATAGTTGAAACGATGCTTTTCAAAAAGTATCGTTTCAAATTTTGAGCTTTTGAAATTTTTCACAACTATATTAACGATAAAGATGGCGCAAAATTATTTGTACTACAATATGTTTGGTGGTTACTGGGATAAATGCTAAAATGTAATTAAAATTTAAAAAAAAACCAGGGATTGATCTCCCCAAAACTTTCTCGCATTATTTGTAATGAAGTTATTACCTCTGAGAATGACTCGCATGACATTTACGTTCTATAACTACAAAATATGAACCTTTCACTTGGATTTAGCATTCCTACAAAATCTATTGTCTCCTCAGCGGGTTATTTGGAGATTAATCCTTGGTAAATAGATAATTGTATTATCCCTATAACCATCCCTTAGGTGTAAACAATAAGCTGACCAAGTTTCGTCGAAATCGAATGAACGGTTTAGGATGGCTAAAGAGACATACAAACAAAGAGCGTGTTCACAGTCCGGGGTCACCTATTTGGCGGTTTGTATTGTGGAGTCGATCCAAGATGGACATTGAATTTCTTCAAGGATCGAACTCATGACCTTACGATTTGCAACCGCGTAACATATCCGCTAGGCAAAAGTGATCACCAGTGGTTAGTGGCTGTTACTGACTTATTCAGATACCACCACAATACTCTCCAGCCAATGAATTTGCAGAGAGACGAACGGTTTTGTTAGCGCCAAGCGTTTTTGGTGAGCTGGAGTGAGTGCTTGTGTCAAGTGAGTCTGACGACTTTTGGCAGCACCAAGCGTTATGGCGAGTGAAGAGAGTTTTCACTGTCCGGGGTCACCTATGTGGCAGTTTGTATTGTAGAATTGCGCCGAGGTGGACATTGAATTCAGCCATGGTTCAAACTCGTGACCTTACTATTTGCAACCACTTAACATATCCTCTAGAGAAAAGTGATCACCAATGTTTAGTGGCTGTTACTGGCTTATTAAGATACCACCACAAATGCATAGAAAAGTGTATTCAACATGTAAAAGAAACACAGTAAATAAAAACCTGTAAATTTTCACAAAATTACTGAAATAAAATATATCCTAAATTAAATCCTTAACATATTGCTTAAGATAAAATTTAAAATTGTTTTGAAATTTGAAAATAAATTGACTTGTCTATTAAAAATAAATAAAAAAGAGGCCTCTAATGTATACTGTCTATGGCTTCGAAATGCCTGATGTTTAGTTTAGTTTAGTTATATTAATGTCCCGTTTTAAAGCAACACGAGGGCTATTTTGGGACGGACCTCGTCATTTTGAACCGCGGTCAGAGAACGCTGAGGACACCTGAGCTAACACCCCTCCTCCTCTCCACACCACACAAACAGGAGGACATTTGGCCTGACAGATTGAACTTACAACGGACCTCCTCACACGACGGTTCTTCGGTGGAATCGAGTCTCAAACCTGTAACCCTCCGGTTCCGAAGTCGAGACCTTACCATCAGGACATACCGCGGCCCCACAAAAGGCCTGAATACGCTACTGAAATAAAAAAATACGCCAATATACGTAAAATAGTTACGCCAATCAAATACGCCACTGAAGTGATTCCCCTCGAATAGCTGGCAACGAAAAATACCGAAAACGGGGGGATCTTTCGGTTTCTAATTGTTTCCGCCGCTTATCCTCCGCATCCCACAAGGATCGATAGAGGCAGCCGATGGCCTTGACCGCCATCCCCTCTGCACATGCGCTCCTCCCTCCCGTTCCTGTTTACTGCCGGAGCATCTTTTTCGATTCCGATGGAGATGATTATTATTTATGAGCGACTCATCGTAATCGAGGCGCCAGTTGAAGTTACAGTTAGGAGAGCTGGCCGGAATCGTTAAGTTATAGAATGAGTAAGTAATTAGGGACGGGGTGGTCTGCAGTTAATGAGAGAGGACCGTCTGTTTTTCGGATCATAAATAGGCACCGTTGCCACACATTTATGAGTAATTAATGAGGGAAAAGTTTTCGAAAGTAATTCCTAGTTTTTTTAGAAAAGAGTTTGAAAATATTGGAGAGGCTATGGTAACAAAGAAATGCATCTCAATGTTGGAAAAGTAAAATTTTAGGTGTGAAAATTTTTCGTTTCGATAAATTTAATGTCAAATAATTATACTTAAAGTATAAGACTAAGTTCGAAGGAAAATTTTTGAAAAATTGGGTACTTTAAAAATTATTTAAAAATGTGTTTTTTGATGCATTGACAATTACAATACGAAATACTATAATTACAACAAAATTATTTAAAAATATATTTTAAAAAATAGGAAAATTGGTAGTAAATCTTAATGAAATTTAACCAAAACGGCTGACACTCTACATAAACTTCTAATGCAGCCATCCTATTTTTCTTTGTACACAAGTTGTAGAATATAAAAACGAATGAAATGAAGTAAAATCTAAGAAACATTTTGAGATGCGAAGATGGGTGAAAGTATACGTATATATGCATTTTTTCCTTAAATTCACAACTTAATTTTTCTAAAAACAACTGTAAATTAAAAAGTATTTCACCAACAATAAAACTTTTGGTTCATTTCATTTCCCATATTATTTAAAAGACACGCTGAAATTTTTATGTAAATACCGTAATTAGATTTTTGTGATATCATGCTAATTCTAGAGAATTTTTACGAAAATTATAGTTTTGAGAAAACTGAAGTGAAAGAAAAATTTTAGTTGAAAAAATATGTGACCCTGGATGATAGAGCAGGCCTTTGTTTTCCGAATAAAAATTGTTTTACTAAAATAATAACTTTTACTAAAATATTAACTGTTTTAGTTTGAATTGCTAGAAATAACAATAAAAAAATTTCACCCATATGCTTGATAACCAGTATTTTTACCGGATACCTTAAAAAAAGTGAAGTCAGATATAGCAAAGTGTGAAATCAAAAAATAAATACAAAGTCTAAATAATTTTTTATGCAATCACTTATTTCTTCTAAAATGAAGTTTTGAATTTTATTTTTCAATAAAACAATCGCCATTATCATACATTTTATGTTCGTAATAGTTTGCCGACTTTAAGTTTCAAATTTTCAAAAATATTTCTACAAAAAAAGTTAGAAACTCAGTTCATTATTTTTTCAGTTGCAATCGCAAGAAAAAAGGTTAATCTTTACATCTCTTAATTTAATGCCAGAAGAAAAAAAGGATCAGAGATTTATTCTATAATAAAAATTCTATTTTGAAAGTTATTAAGCCCAAGACTTACACCTTTATGTTAAATTCATATCACTGATGAACAATGATTATGAAAGAGCGATTTGTAGTGATAATCTAGCAACGATCTGTGCATTTGAAGATTAATTGCTGGTATGAGAACAATACTCAAATACATTTTTTGCACCTTTTTTATCATCTTCTTGAAATCAAAATTCGACATTAAATACACTGATGGAAAAAAAATCCCAACACTAGGAAGGAGCTGTGCTAGATAAACGAAATTTGGTAGGCGTGTTTATACATCTGAAAGATGACGTCGATTCAAATTTCGAGCTACGCGCGTAAGTGTGGCACTAGTAGCGAGTCTATGAACATGCAAATGAGGTTTGCTTTAATTAAGCAATGTAAGGTTCGTGATCGTTATTTATAGTTGAGATTTGACGTAGTGGGTTAATGTTAGTCAAGGATGCCTCTGAAAAGTCGAAGAAGCCATTATCAACAGCTCACTGAGTTTGAACGAGGTCGTGTTGTAGGGCTAAGAGAAAGTAGGTTTTATTTCCGCAATATTGCTGAAAGACTTGGCAGGAATGTATCCACTGTGCATGAGTATTGGAGGTAGTGGTCAAGGGAAGGTCTGCCTCAAGACCAGGTTCCGGGCAACCACGTGGTACTACTGAGAGGGAAGACCATCGTATTCGGCGTATGACTGTGGCTAATCGTACTGCGTCTGCAGCTGAAATTCGAGCAGCAGTTGGCACCACAGTGACATAACGAACTGTTACAAATCGGTTACTTGAAGGGCAGCTCCGAGCCAGACGCCCTGTGCAGTGCATTCCACTGACTCCAAACCACTGCCGCTTGCGACGTGAGTGGTGTCAAACTAGAGCTCATTGGAGGACGGAGTGGAGATCTGTTGTGTTTTCAATGACCTGTCTGCGGCCTAGACACACAGGGCCTACTCCTGGAGTTATGGTTTGGGGAGCAATTTCGTATGACAGCAGGAGCACTCTCGTGGTTATCCCACGCACCCTCACTGCAAATTTGTAAGTCAGTCTAGTGATACAACCTGTTGTGCTGCCATTCATGAAGAGCATTCAAGGAGGTGTTTTCCAACAGGGTAACACTCGCCCTCATACCGCTGTTGTAACCCAACATGCTCTACAGAGTGTCGACATGTTGCCTTGGCCTGCTAGATCACCAGATCTTTCTCCAATCGAGCACGTATGGGACATCATTGGACGACAACTCCAGCGTCATCCACAACCAGCATTAACTGTCCCTGCATTGACCGCCCAAGTGCAACAGGCATGGAACTCCATCCCACAAACTGATATCCGACACCTGCACGACACAATGCATGCACGTTTCCATTCTTGCATTCAAAATTCTGGCGGTTACACTGGTTACTAATGTACCTACATTTCACATTTGAAATGGCTCTACCTGTGATCTTGAAACTTTAATCAATTAAATATGTTACTTAGACAAATGTATTCCTAAAATTTCATTACTGTACAATAATTTTTTCTTGGTGTTGGGATTTTTTTCCCATCAGTGCATATCACATCATAAATTTTATTTAAATCATTAAATAATTTTTTTGATTTTTGAATTATCGCGTTTTTGATGCTTGTAAAAATTCAGACGGGGAATTCATCCCTGAAGAATTTGTTTCTGAATTTGATTTGTACATACATTGTAGATACTAAATGAGTATTTTTTTAAACAATTCGTCTATTTAACCTTTTAATTTTTGTAGCAATAATTATACTTCAATAATCGGATAGACTTTCTACTTATTCTCCAATACTGCCTCTGTAATGACTGTTTGTATTTATACTCCAATTATCGATAAACACATTTCCTCTAAATCGATTTCAAAATTTCCTCAAAATTTGATAGATATTTACAAACTTCATGTAGAGGATATACGCCAAATTTCAGGCGTATAGTTCAAAGCGGTTTTGTGCTATTGTGTAAAAAGTCAGTCAGACAATTTCAAAGATGGTTTTTTTTTTTTTTAACTTAGCAGCATTTGAAACATAGAGATTCGTCACAATTTCGTATTCGAAAATTTCAACGATTACAGCAATTTCTTTTTCGAATATCTACTATTAATTCGCATTCTCTCTATATATATTTATTTCTATAACTTTTTCAAATTTTCAATCGTTAATAAAATACCTCTTATTCAATCAATCACTCGAGTTCAAATAAATTTTTTAAAACTTTTAGTGGATGACACTTAATGTTAATGCAGTTTTTTTAAACATTAATAAGCTTATTAAATTCAATTCAGTTTTAATACTTTAAATAGAATTTTAGCAGTTTGTAATGAAAATTGAAATCGACAGGCAGTTACCCAATCTAATACTATAATACGAGGAATGGTTGCCAAGTCGAAAATCACCCCAGAATCAATAAACTCCGGTAAACTTGGAGGTCTGGGGTTTTTCGCCACGAGGAATCGATTGGCGCCGGTTTTGAAGTGCTACGGTCGAGCAGTTCGTAGTTACAGATAGAATATTTTCAAACTTTATTATTCGCCTAATGGCTATAGATGACAGCACTTAAATTTTCTTTGTCTATTGCCTAATAGGTTTCAAGCGGTAACATACTGTTGATTAATGTTTATTATGTTTATGCTGTTTTAGGTTTATAATATGTTTCTTATGTATGTATATATGTTTGGTTTTTCTAAATAAATTTGTCAAAAATATTGAACTCCAACGCACTTCAATCTTTACCTTTACTTTACCTTTGTATAGAATAGTTCCGTTTCCAAACTCTAACTTTGTTTAGAATAGTTTACAATGGTGCACTTTAACCGGTTATCTGTTCACCAATGGTTTCACAAATTTTCTTATGGCATGTATTGTTTTGATAAATCACAATTGAAAATTTAAATCTTCGAGTTAGCTTCGATACCTGTTTTCTCCGAGTCACCCGCTGGTCAATAAAATGCAATGGTTTCAGTATTTTTCGCTTGAAGGCAAAGAATGTTCAATGCTTGCGAAAATCCATAATTTTTTGACACTTAATTTATTTCACTTAATTATACCTAATTAAGTTTTGACACTTAATTCAATATTTTGTTAATCTATATACATAAAATGAATGTTTGTCTGTATGTCAAAGTGTCTAAGTGTCATATGCCATTTTAAACTGTACATCCGAATCCGATATTATATTCATTATCGCTTAGTTGTATAGTATAGCATTCTTTAGTTTCCTATATTTTTTTATTTCTAGTCTTCGCATTTTTAATGAAAGCATTTTTTTTAAGAATAATATTAAAAACATAGGGGAAAAAGTATTTAAATATATCCTTTAGTCTTTAATATATTTCATAAATCTATATAAATAAAAATGAATATTTGTCTGTCTGTTATGACTTCCAAAGTATTTCATCCAATTGCGATGAAACTGGGTCAGATTATTGTTTACAACTACGGGATAGTTATAGGGAAAGAACAATTATCAATTTTTTTTAAAAATTTCGAATCTTAACCGCATCTATTTACCAAGAATTCATCTCCAAAAAATTCGCCGAGGAGACAATAGATTCTGTAGGAGTGCTAAATCCAAGTTAAAGGTAAATACTTTGTGACTATAGTACGCAAATGCCATGCAAGTCATTCTCAGGGATAACAACTTTATTACAGATTGTGCTAGAAAGTTTTGGTTGAGACCACCAACACTGGGGTTTTTATATTTTGATTAAAATTTAGCGTTTTTCGCAGTAACGACCAAAAATATTATAATACAGATAATTTTGCAGCATCTCAAATCTAAAAAATTATCTTTTCAACTATTTTAACTACTTTGTGCCATAACTATTTTTTCTATGTTTAATCAATTTGAAAAAAAAATATTTTAATCACATTTTCAAAAATTAAATTTGAAGATTCTGAGCGATTATTAAACCTGTCACAGTAAATATCTGCTTCCATTATCATTCTGAAAGAACACCAAGTATTGTCTTATCGTTCATCCTATTTCGTCAAAACATTGCCGAATGATTGATTGATTGCATATAATAATATTTTTTGGCGGCAACACCGCCCCGGGTAATTAATAAAAAATAGCTAAAATAAAAAATTTCTATGTTGACCTAAATAGGAATTGAATTTTAAAAAATTAATATTATTTCTTATGCTTGGTTTCCGATAAGATAAAAAGTATATGCAGATGTTTATTTTATCAGGATAATCCTGCTTTCAACTTTATATGACAGATTAAGGAATAAGTAGATTAAGAATAAGATTAAAGAACTTAGATATTAAGAGGTCTTAAGATGCCCAAATTATTATTTTCCTATTTTTGCAACGAATGCTTTAGAACTGGAACACCAATCAAGATAAAGTGCATGTATGAAGCCAAAAAGAAGCTACTTAAATAACTTCACGCTTCTTTGCGTTTTTTACTTCACTCTTTTGTGTTCCGATTTGGATCCACTCACGAGAGAATACTTAAGAGAGTCCGTGGGGAAGATTTGCGTGATCTTGTTGCAGTTGCGTGAGTAAGAGACTTCCATTTCTTTCAAAAGCTAGCGAGTTATTTTGGAGCAGAAGTAAAATAGTTAGAATCGATTGGAGGGTTAATATTACATGGAGTGGGAGTAAATTGCAGAGAATGGTAGAAAAGAAATCAAAGCTACAGTTTCTAATGAAAAAAAAAAGGTTTTTTTACTATTCAGAACTCATTTGTTTTATTCGTGGTAATTTCGAAGTTTCATTTATGTAATAAAGTTATTGATTTTTCTTTTTCTGAATAGTATTCATAAGACATTTGTATGTGTCTTTATCTTTTCGTACTCATACAGCATAAGTCATTCAATATTTTATAGCAGTGAATCTGAAAGGCGCTAATACTATTCAAAATTCATTTGTTTTATACGTGGTCATTTCAAAGTTCCCATATATGCAATAAAGTGATGATTTTTTTTTCTTTTTCTTGGCAGTATTCATAAGATATTTTAATGAGTCTTTATCCTTTTTTACTCATACAGCATAAATCTTTCCCTGTTTTATTGCAGTGAATCTAAAAGGCTTTTCTACTACTAAAAACTCATTTTGTTTTATACATGGCAATTTCAAAATTTCATTTATGCAATAAAGTGATAATTCTTTTTCTTGCAGTATACATAATGCATTTGTTTGAATCTTTATCTTTTGGTACACATACAGAATAAGTCATTCAATGTTTTGTTGCAGTGAATCTAAAAGGCTTTTCTACTACTCAAAACTCATTTTGTTTTATACATGGTAATTTCA
>JAPMOQ010050488.1:8033-18710 GCA_026543055.1 Argiope trifasciata
TTTTTATATAATTCTATTTAAATGAATTTTGTATTTGAAAATATTCATCTAAGTGTAATATTTAAGAAAATGAAAATTCGTTCTATTTTTGGAGAAACTTTATATATTTGTATTGCTGTTACATTTGAAACACAGTTCAACATTGATAAAATTTATTATTGAATAAGGTAAAATAGAATTAAAAATACGAACTACTACATTCGAAGAATTCTCTTTGCACAAAGGAGGATTCACTAAGCAGGCTTTTGTAACGTTTCTTGGTCTTGCACATAAATTGGGATATTCAGCACAAAATTTACTTCTTTTAATACTGAAAGAAAAAAAGATGAACATAATTCGTTAAATATGTCATCAATCATATTACAAAAATTTTGGATTCATAAACATTATTGCAACATGAGAACAACGAATATGTGTGTGTGTGTGCTTGTGTGTGTGTGTGAAACAAAAATTTCAGTATAAAGAGATTCGGCAACTTCATTATTTCAAATTACATTAAAATTCGATAATATTATAAGTTTCAAAAGAAGATTGAAAGATTTAACTATGAATAATGCATGTCTACTATAGAATCAAAATTTAATGACATATACTGAAATAACATCCAGGACTGGCAACAAATATGTATCGTGTAAATTAAAAAAAAAACGAAAACCTTTAATCAAATAAAACAAAAAATCAAATTACGACCTCTAGATGAAAACATGTACATTATTTTGACATGTCATAGCACGAATTTTTAAATTATTTTTACGTAAATCGTTATTATTTATTTATTAGGTTTCCTATGAAAAGTCTTTACTTCGAAGGGATCTTCAATAAATCCAGTTAGCAGTTTAATTTAAGAAACATTGCATGCTCATATACATAGAGCAGAGTTTTTGGCTTACATTTGAGCCCTAGAACAATACAATAATTTCCAGCAACCTCCATTCAGTTAACGTTCCAGCGGACTCGGGCGTCATACCAATATGAAAGGTCGCGCGTATTTCCAACATACGCTATAGTTAATTGTAAATTTTTAAAAGCGTAACTATTAAAATTATATTATAAATAGCTCAGGATTAATAACTACAATAACTTAAAAAAATTTATATTTCAAAAGAAGCAGAAGAAATATAAACATAGATTGCAATAAAAATATAAAATGACCACATGTTAAATGAATTGATTTAAAAATAATATAAATGAAATTGTCGATATTTTGACAGAACAATTTGCATATAAAATATAGAAATGCAAAAATACAGAATTTATGTATAAAAAGGAAAAAGTAATTGAAAGTTAGATATGCAAAGGAAGAATATAGTTTCAGTGTTATTTCAGTACAGCGTTGCAATTTGAGCAAATGTGTTTAGTGTGCTCCAAACATATAAATTTCTGTGAAATCTCACAACCGAACCTCGTAATTCTAGTCCGCTTTTCTTTTTGGGAAGGTTTTTTCCCTGACGTCACCTCTTCCATTTCTTCAATACCTAGTTCGGCTTTTCTCTTAAGCACCTTTAACTTTAGCTCACTTTAAAAAGTGAGAGAGATGTTAGTGCTTTTTTTCAACATTTTCCTTCGTAAGTGCATTTGCCAGCTGTCGCCAGTCTAAAGCAACACGGATTTATTTGTAAAATCATACAAAATCAGATGTAACAAAAACTTAAAAGAACGGTCGCGTGTATCTCTAAAATACCAATATCTGATCTGCTGAGACTTATTAATGCCATAAACTTATGACAACAATTGAAATTAGATCAAAGGGAGGTGGACAAATAGCCAAATACAGGCGTTCCCAGTGCCACCAAGTCTAAAGTTATAAAACGATATTAATCTCTAGTGTATATCTCACATACGCGCGCCCGCTGGAAGGTTAAATTTGACTTAAGAAAAGAGTCACAGTTACTCACAATTTTAAATCACTTACTAATTTAATCATCTTTATTGATTAACTAAACTGGAATGTTGGTACTGATTCAATAGTTCTTAAATCATGAAAATTTATTTGAATTGGATGATACAACTTAGCAACAAGAAATCGGTTTTAGATGAGAACACGAACTGCATCATAGGGTTGAAAAAGCAGGCCATCCAACCAAAGAAATTTAATTTGTTTAAAATATTAATATCACTGAGAAAAGATATTTTATTTTATTTTTAATCTGATGTAAATTCAATTTTGTGCTATTATAATTTCGAAAGTTTTGTCGAAAAAACGTTTTGATTAATTCAGATTATTATTGAAAATACGTAAAAAATCCCTCCGAGGTGCACATTCCCAACCCTCAAGGTATACATGTGCCAAATTTGATTTGGCACATGTATGTGCCTTTAGGCCTAAGGGCCTGGCCTGAAGAGTGCCAACACACACACACACACACACACACACACGTATTGAGCTTTGTTATTAGAAAATTAATTATTTCTGAAATATATTTTTAAAACAAGCTAGCATCCGGCGCGTTGCTACAGCAAAATAAATAATTTTGGAAATATCACTTGAAATTTGAAATAACCATATTATTTAGTAAGAAATTGAAAGAAAGAATGATATTTATTTTCTTATCGGGTAATGATTATTTATCGGCAAAGATCATCAGTAAATATCATTTATTCCTTTTTTTACTTCATTATTCTGGTGCTTAAGGTATATTTTTTGCCACTTTTAGCAAAAAGATTCATTTCTTGGCTGTTTAATTCGTGATGAATTTTCTGTGTTCAATTCCCCTCTAGGTGATTGACCTTGCGTCTTGTTAATGGTAATCGAGAATTCAATTCGAATGAGGCAATGCACTTCTTTAAGATCAAAATACATGTCAGTGAGAATAATGGGAATGCATGCAATGCGCAGATTTTCTCCATTAGACCTTCCATTAAAAATAGTTCCTCTATTTTTGCCATTTATTTGTCTTCTGATTCTAAAGCAAGCGGATTTTCAATTCGTAAAACGATCTGCTTTGAAGCTCACCTGTATTTCCTTGTTAGATTGAGCTCGAATTCGCTTATTTCTAAATGCTGCGCTGGTGCATCTTTTAAGGGACGAACGTATGAGTGGCATATTTTTGATGAAGTAATCAATTTTCGTAATAAAAGGTATATAACCGAAATATCTTTCGTCGATTTACTGAAAAATAGAACAATTACAACTTGCATTGGAAAATTTACATTATATATAACTGACCTTAAACGGTGTAGTTAAATTAATTCTATTTTTCACGTGTGAGATATATTATGAATCAAATGTGTTGTTCGATGTAGTCAAAATATTATGCTCGTTGTATGTATAGATAACTATTCATTAAAGGAAAGAGGAAAAAATAGCTTTTCTTCTAAATATTTTTGATTTCATTTCACTCACTCAGATCAGCATCAATTAATAGAATTTTTTCCGTTTTATATGAGTTCAATTAACTTGAAAAAACATATTACTTTATACTCTTTAATTCATACTTTTCCCAGTATATAAAGGTATATATAAAACAATATAATGCATTAAAATACTATATGAAATATTTATAATAATTGATTATGAGTAAAATATGCTCTTTTTTATCGGCTTGCGTCTTTCGTAGCAAGGCATTTTGAACATACAGGTGAAGAACTAGTATAGAAATCAAACTATAAATTCTGCATATATTTCTTTTGGCATATTAATATATTTTATTTATTTTTCAAAATGCATTATCACTAAAAAAATTAATTATGCCAGAACATACATATCAGAATCATTTGAATGCGAAATTCCATCGAAAAACTCTCCTGTGTAATTATCCTTATCACTAAAATGTCTTTCTGCTTCAATTAAAAATGTCTGAAGCACTGCTTCATAATAAGATCAGTAAATTGGATGATATTTTGAGACCTAAGTTTTAGGGCCATCTGCTAAACCTTGTTAACCATAGACACACTAACATAGAGGTGCGGTCACAGAGATTGCGCTCGAAATATTATTTTAAAAGACATCCACTAAAACCGACCCAAAATGTTCGTATGTTTTAAAGGCCACAAAACAGAACGCTACAAGGTCAATCCATTCAATTGAGCTTAAAATAGAGTAGGGGTGATCAAATGTTCGTTGCGTCTCACGCCCCCAGTTAAGATTAATATAAAAATAATACAATAATTTCTGGGAGTCAGGAAAAACTCAATTGGTCCTCGCAAATAATTGCTTTTAATTCCAAAGGAATTTGAAGGTCTGCATTCTAACTTAAAATGTTAACTAAATATCATTATTTCTTCAATATAAGGTAGGAAGTTTGGATATGTTATCTATTAATAATCAATCCGTACTGATGTTCAATAGCAAACTGATAGTATTTTTATTAGTAACTGCGCATTAAATCATTAATTTGGCTATATATGGAATTATTTGTAGCTATTTTAAGCAAATAAAAAGGTTGTCTTTTCGACATTCTTGTATATAAAAATATAAAACTGCACGGTTTGTATAACGTCTCATATAACCAGGAAAAGATTCAATTGTCCATTTAGACCTGATCCCTTGATGAAAAAGTTCAAATTATTTCTCAAGAATTATTATTAGAAAGAATATACTGCATTTCTGCACGCGTTCTATGTACTGTATTTTAGAGTTATAACACTCACATTTCCCGAAGATAGATTGATGGAAAATCAATCCATTGAAGTAGTTTGGGTAAGTAACTTTCTAAGTGATAAAACTATCCTCTGAATTCTGTCTTCCCAACTTGTTGAAATTTTAACTAATTGTGCTTTTATTCGGAAGAACAGACTTCTTATAGATGGATTTCGTTTAAAGGTTAGGCGTAAGGACTGTGCTTCATATTATGTTCTGTTGCTTTGTATATCTTCGATACATTCAATTTAGAAGTAAAGAGACATAATGAATAAAATATATATTTTTCATTTTTTGATATTTTACTTTTTCAGCATTTTTATAAAGTGTAAGCTCTACTGAATTATCGTTTGGTTTCTCACATTGAATTAATTAATCTCACTTCACAAAGAATTTCAAGAATATCCTTTGGTATTTTCGAATTTTTATCAATTTTAATTATTGGTTTCTTTCAATACACATTTTCTGTTCATTCTTTAATGTCTTTTTGCTTACTTTATTACAGTAGTTTTACAATTTTAATCATACAAATTATATTTCTCAAAGAATTACTAAATTTGTTGTAAATATGAAAATATAATTTTTAAATCAATCTGAATAATTTCAAATAGAATTTATGACACACGCAATAATTTTAAATTTTCAAGCAATAAAAAAACATGTGAACGAATTGCTTGTAACTACTTATTTGTTACTTTAAACTACTGCATCGTACAACATCGAGAGTTCAATATATTTTGAACTCTCGATGTAAAATGTGAAGATTCGCCAAAATCTCGAGAGCGACTTCTAGAGCTCTTTTAAAACTTTCTGGATCTGTGCTAGAAAGAAGAATAAATCAAGTGATTTAAAAATTCTTTGCTTAATAGAAATAAATTCATGGATTCAATAAACATTTGAACACTTATAGAAGCATTACCTACTTTGTCTGCAAATGTAAATATTTTGATGAGTTACAAAAGTCTTTTTGTTTTATAATTTATGCATTCATTTGTGCAATCAAAAAATTATAGAAACAACGAAGATAAATGATATAGCATTCATACCAGAGAAAATATAATAATAATAAAAGCTTTTTACTCACAAGTTTCTGTTGCAAAAAGTAACTGCTGGAAGTTCAAATTCTTTAGGATAGGTAAATTGGATTTTAATCGTGGTAGGGTATTTCTGGTATTCTAGAAAGAATGTAATGGACTGAAAGGCAAAGAACCCCAAGCACAAGATGAAAACGATCCCCTTCAAGATTTTCCAAATGAGCAAACCTCTCGAGATTTTTGACCTTCCCTTGAATGTTTTTGATAAATTCTTCCTTCTTTGTTTTGAAGCTCTTCGAGAATGGATGCGTCTTCTGAACATCTTACCAGAAAAAGTTTCTGGATTTAGAAAAAAAATCATATTATATTATAAATTCAGTCAAATTACTAATCATTGCTTTTCGTTCGACGTTGTTCTGCAATTTTTTTATTTTCCAACTTCTCAAAAGTAGACAGCCGATTTGAGAAAACTATAGATTCATTGCATATTTTTTGAAGTAGACGCAAATGTTTCAATGCTACACATTAACTTCATAGTATAAACAGAGAACAGAAAAACAAACACCTCGGACAAGGTTATTGCATTTTAGAACAGATGTTAATTATAATCTTTTAAATTTTTGCTCATTTCTTTCCGTCTACGCCTTCAATTATATTTTTATAATGTATCTTTTAATTCGCGTTTTGCGTTTTGACTTTTTTACAATGCCTAGTAAAAGACAGACTATTTTAGATTTGTTTAAACACGGAAATTGACAGCATGAAATCGTTTTCCTTTCCTTAATATGTCTCGGCAAACAATGTATGATACAGTCTATTGCTTTAAGGTATCCATCTACATTAAAAACGCTGGTCATCGACCAAATTGACAATTTTTTTTTGTTATTTCTAGTAGTTTAGACTCTCCTCTTACCCAAACGGTTTACTTTGCTTAGGAAAAGGAAGGCCTGACCCATCATCCTAGGCCACTTATTTTTTCAGCTAAAATTTGTCTTTAACTTTTCTCAAAACTTTAATTTTCATAAAAATTATCCCCCATTAACACGATATCTCCAAAACCAAAAGAGATATTTACATAAAAATGTCAGCCTGTGTTTTAAATGATATGAGCAATGAAATGAACCAAAAGTTTTATTGTTTTTGAAATACTTTTTCATTTATCGGTGTGTGTAGAAAAATTAAATGGCGAATTTATGGAAAAAATGTATATATGTGTAAATTTTTAGCCACAACTTCTTCGCATCTCAAACTTTTTCTTAGATTTTGGTTCATTTCATTCATCATTTTATTCTATAAATTGTGTGCAAAGAAAAATAGGATTGCTGCATTACATATTTGTTTAGAGTGTTAACCATTTTGGTTAAATTTCACTAAAATTTAATAAAAAATTTCCTATAAAGTTCTCAAAAGATGTTATATTTTAAAATAACTTTGTTGTGTTTATAGTATTTTGTATCATAATTGACAATACATCTAAAAACTAATTTTTAACATAGTTTTTGAAATATCCAATTTTTAAAAACTTTTCCTTCGAATGTAGTCGCATACCTTTAAGAGCTCAGTATTGATGGTCAAGTACAGCAAGGGAACGATAAAGCATGGTGAACACTTACAATAGCCATAGGCAATTAAAAAGCAAGCTCAGTGAAATTCCATTTCCATAAGAAAAATCGCTTGTGCATGCATAACTAAGGGACCGATGGGTAAAATGAAGGGCAAATACAAAGCTTGGATTGCAGTCTTATTAGTTCCAAAAAGCTCAGCATCTCACGGAGGAAACTAATTCGTGTGACTTCAAACATTGCGTAAACTTTTGAAACGTGCTTCTATTAACTCTGAAAGATTCCTTTTCACTAATGAAAGCTCTTAACTGTTCAAAAGCTCATAACTCATAGAACTATAGGCTCTAGACGAATAGAATAGTAAACGTTCCCAGCACTTCAGGAAGAGTTGAACATCGCAAGAGAATGGGATAAAATTTGCACACGAGGCAAAACATCTCGGGTTTTTATGGGTGAAGGCGTTAAAATAAACCAAAAAGCCTTCCAGGGGGGCATTATAGAAATTAAGTTTCCATAGGCAAACACACTTCGGAAGTGTAAAGTGGGAGTTTTTCAAAACTCGTGAGCCTCCAAATACACCGAAAACTTTTGAAACGGGCCTCAGCCAACGCTGTGTGAGATACATTTTCACTAATGAAAGATCTTTACGGCCCAAAATCTCATAGAACTGTAGAATCTAGTCTGCAGACGCTATAAGCGTTTCAGCAATTGTTTAATATTGCAAAATTCTGAAGTCAGTCTTGGCTTGTCGGGGCAAAATTTTGCGCAAGTGGAAAAATATCTATGACTTTTGGGGATGAGAGCTCCAAAATAAAAAAAAAGTGTTCCAAGATGATATTCATGTTGACCAAAAAGTGTCAATTGTCTCATCCCCGTTTGTGCAAAAGGTCACGCATTTTCTCCGTGCCTTTGCTCTTTGATCACGTGACATGAAGTTTTAGGGGAGGCGGTGGCTTCGAATATGTTTAATATTTAACAAGGTGTTTGGTTTTGTTACTGTCTCTTGATAGAAGGCTCTCATGGCTTTAACTCTCTTGTTTTGCATTAAGAAACAAAGTTTATGAAGATGTTAGATCCCTGTTTAATTTCTCAAAAAGATCAAAATAGGTTACGTTGAAAGTTTCAAAAAGAATACCCACTTTCCACGCGTCTGAAAAATTGACACAGATCTGTAGTTTGTTAATCGAATGTAACAGATTTAAGTTGCATCAATAGGAGTCATAAAAGTTTAAAATTCCCTGCAATCAGATACGGCAATGCTCTTCTTTTACTTAAGTAGACTTTTAATGTATCATAAGTGCGGAAGAAAACAAGTTCAAATTAAATGCTAACTAATAAACTGAACTATTAGTTTTAGCAAACTCAGTCATTTCTCTTTTTTATTATTACCATTTCCTATTTGAATTTTTAAATTCAAATTGTAAAATTCCCGATTTATTCAACTCCGTTATGCATAATTTATTCATAAACAAGCAGCGACGAGGTACAATAATCTACATCACAATAAAAGAGCTAAAAGGGGGAACAGAATTAAATATATATATCCCCATATTTATATACTGCGAGATTTTGATAGGGATTTCTTTGCTGGTGTCGATTTAGTTTAGGGAATTATATTGATCTTTTAAGACAATTTGGTTAGATTGACAAACTTTTATCCTTGAAAACCACTTATTTAAAACTTCTGCAGCATTAATTACAAAAAAAAGGTTGAATTCTATAAGAAAATAAGAGAATATTTTAGAACGAAGTTAATATAAGTTAAAATAAGATAAAAATTAAGAAATTAATTAAACTTCAATTTATATTTGGAGATAGACTATTGCTACTCAGAATGTTTGACAAAAGATTTAATTTTAAAATGCATTTAGTTTAATAAATCTTTTAGAACACTGTTATGGACATTCATAAAAAAAATCTACCTTATGCTGTTATTATTTTAATTGGAAGATACAGAAAATTCTGGCCATTTCTTCCTGATTTTTTTATTGTATTAACTATTTAAATACAGAAATATAAAATCTTCTTTTTGTAATCGAATGTATATTGATTTCAGGATCATTTATCAGTTTTTACTAGTTTTCAATTACATAAACTCTGTTTCTAAAATTTGGAATAGACATATTTTTCAGTTGGAAAAAAAATAACGCAGGAATCTATATAGGAATATTATTTCTAGGATATAAAAAATAAGTTAATACTTTACCTCAGATAAATAAAACTTATCTTACTGATTAAGTCGGAAAATACTTTCCTTTTCTTTGTTAACTTGAAATCTCGGTTGTTCTGTTCTGATTATAGATATTAATATGTAGGAAAATACAATTACAGAAATGAATTCACTATTCAATAAAAATTCACTCAATTGAACTTAAAATAATACTTTTCTCTTTTTATTGAATTCGTAGGTTTCAATCAGATGCAATTGATTTGAAAATCAATTATTCTTTCATTTGTAAATTTAATGATAGTAACTGCTTGAATTAAAATTATGTTTGGTTTCCAAGGAATTACGCAAAATTGTAACCAAAACTAAAAAATCTATGTTTTAGCAAAAAAAAAAAAATTATTTTTAGGACAACGTAAATTATCGCATTAAATCGAAAACTTTAAATCTTTTATGAAAAATAATTATTAACTAATTTAAGTTAAAAATTACGCACTGCTAGCTAATATAACCACAGTTGCTCTGGATCAAAAATATATTCATGACTTTCGTTAATAAAATATGAGGTATTGAATCAACCAGCAACTTGGTCTAAAAACCTTTTTCTAAATCATAGTTTCATTTTATAAATTTTCATTATTCAACACTTTTTTTATGTTTAACGAAAGGCAAAAAAATAATAAAACGGCACACATCATTCAGAGTTAATAGCTCATATATCAAACAAAATAAAATGACTATCCTCGATCAATCACTGGAAGTGGAATTAAATCAAAAATACAGGGTGCAGCAAAAACACATACTTATTTGAAAGGTCAATAAAAACAAAAGTACTTCAGCTATTGTTTTAATTCTTTTTTTACTTGAGAATACAATATCCCATTTTTCTTTTCTTACAGTTTTGAAAATGACATCCGTTAAATGGCGACTTGCATTACGCATACACTGATTGAATCGATTTTTGAAGTTCGTGTCCACTCTTTGCAGCATATCAATCCGTATGTTGGCAATGGCGTTGTGAAAGTTGTTCTTGAGGTGAGCTATGATCCGTGCTCTATCGGCACAAACCAGGTGTTTCAAAGTGAGCCTCGTCACTGAAAAAAACGACCGCGTCTTCAGGCAGGTTGTCAAGCAGCGTTTCAGGTGCATTTTGATGCTGAACAAAATCGTGTTCATTTAACTCTTGTACAGCCGCCAATTTATAGAGATGAAATTGAAAGTCTTGATGCAGAATTCGTCGAGGAGTGGTGTCAGAAATTCCCAGTGCAGCTCCGTGTATGCAAGTCGAACGCAGAACTGACTTCTGGGTTTAGCGACACTCCCGAAAGGAGTTAA
>JAPMOQ010050504.1:5663-28674 GCA_026543055.1 Argiope trifasciata
TTCTGTATCCTAACGGCAACATTTCTCTAATACTGAAATGTATGTAGCTGAGAATAGTAATAAAAAAATATGTAAGCATTAATAAAAAAGAAAAAAAAAAGAAATAATAATTATATTTAAAAAATTTAATGAAAGAAAAAATAAATCTTAAATTAAAAAGAAATAAAAAAATAAGTAAAATCAAATTTTAAAAAACTCATCAGAATGCAAATAGGTTGCCATATTATCCATAAAATAAGTTATATTTTACCCCTTATTTTAATGAATTGTGTCTATAGTCACTTATGCGTTGCCTTACCGTTCATTCGATTACGATAAAACTTTGGATACTTATTACTTGCAATAACAGGATGGCTGAAGGCATAGTAAAATTGTGTTATTTAATACATATTACTGGCACTTATTTTTTTCAACTAAAGATGGAAATACTAAAAAAAAAAAAAAAACTTGCTTACCTTAAAGTCCTAATAATAAAGCTTAAAAAATGGAATTAATATTAGTTACTCTTCTCCTTTAAATACCTCAATTTCAATGAATGTGTTCATTTCCGATACAAAAATAAATATTATCCTTTTTTTTTCATTTCTAATTAAACAAGGCAGTTATTTCAATTTTCCATATATTTCCAAAATTATTTCTTCTCCAGCAGCAACGCGCTGGGTTGCAACTAGTCATTTACATTTCTCTGAAAAATTTAAGATACTTTATTCATGGAAATAAAAAAAAGAAAACGAGCCATCCTGCCTATATTCTGAACAAGTGTTAGTTCTTCGAAGAGATAACGCCCTCAAAAAGAGGCGAAGAACTAATGCTGGTACTTTTTGATGCGAGACTCTTTCTAAACAAGGAAACTCCTGTTACACACCTCAACGGTTTCTGTTTTCAGTACTGCAGGAATCCCAACCCTCAGAGGATACCTATCAGTGTATCGATTATTGTTGAAGTTTTAGCACGCTCTCTTCATTCCGATAATTTTCTCTGGAAGAATGAAAGAAATTTTTGGCCACTCTTTTTAAGAAGAAAATGTGAGTGGTTATCGTTCTTGCTTTTGTAATTCTCTAAAGACGATGAGTTCTGAAACTTTGGAAACGTTTTTACTATATGTTAGTTGTTTATGAACGAAAAAAAGGCGTTTGTTTAGAATTGTGTTTTATAACAAGAAATACGTTAATGACGTAGAACATGCTTATGTTTTGAGCATCTTAGATTTCTCTTGACAAAAATAAGAGGAATAAAAATTATAGTCATTTAAAAAAAGTTGCACTACACCTCTAAAATACTACATTTTTTTTTAGCTCGAAAAATTTTATCCACGTTAAAATCATTAACAAAATTACTGTGTATTTTGCCATAAATAGATTTTTAAAAATATTTTAAGTTATTGTTGTAATTAAAAATACCATGTTGAATATTTACGTGACGAATATTGCACAACTCCAAGGGCAATTATTTATACAAAAACGCACGCATGAAGATATTAATGTAAAATGATTAAGAACATGAAGGAAAGTTAAGAAAAGTATAGGGAGGATCTTCAATCATATAGAATTCATATAAACGTCTAGCAGCTTACATAAAGACAGATTCTATTTTGGGATAAAGCGGGTTCTGAAGAAGAATATGAGGCAATGGTATTAAACAATTATATTATATTATTGTTGGAGATTTACTCAGCGAATGTTGCAAAACATCAAAATCATTTATTTATACAGCAATACACACTTAAGGGAATGAATTCATGTGACATAAATATCTAGCAGCTGGCGCATGCGCTTCATTGGCAGCTCACATAACGGCAGATTCTATTTTTAAATTTAGGGGGTTAAGAAGGAGATAATGAGCATTGATATATAACATATTTCTTTTTTCGCATTTTGATTCAGGTCATGTTAAAACATTTAAAAATAAATTAATACATTACAGAACTTTTGGGGTCTGATGTTACTGAAATAATCTCAGTTTCGTTATTGAATTAGATTCCTATTATTTGAGCCATATAAGGATCATTTCCAAATTTACCTTTTACTCTTATACCATAACCAGATAACAAGATAGCATATTTAAGAGCCTGCTCCATTGTCTTCATTACCACTCTATACTATCGCAAGAGCACTCTATACCTCTCACGATATATTTCCCAATTGTTAAGTCTATATATAAAACGAATCACCTAAAAAATAAATTGGAAATCGTTATCTATATTCTCGTTCAGATTTGTGTGCTGAATAATAATTGGTTTTCCTTCAAATTGGTTTATTAGATTTAGTTAATCAAGAAAGCTAGTTGTGAATATATATATATATAAACACTAGGGGATCCAAAAGTCAAAATGAACTTTAAAAATGAATAATTAGAAAACAAATAAAGATAAAAAGATGAGGTTTGAACTAATCGAATAGAAAAGAAGCTGAGTTTTGGATAGAAAAGAAACAAAGTTCAATTGGCACTATAGTTTCTTATTTCACCAAATGATGATTTACAAATGTAAAAAAAATGTTAACAACTTTCAAGTCAATTTAATCACAGTTACTTAGGTAAAAGTTCAATGAACTTTCCATCATTTAGAAGTACAGCAGTGAGACGAGTCATCACACCGTTCACAGCATTTAGTAGCATTCTTTGCGTTACGACAGATGCACTTGGGTGGATAGCGTCTTTCAAAGCTGCAAAGGTTCTAGTTGGTCGTGGTATACTTTCAACTTCAGGACTCCTCACTTCCAAAAGGCACAGGGTGTCAGAGAGGGTGATCTTGCAGGCCATGCATGATTAAAGTATCTACTTATAATGAGATTCTCTCCAAATGTTGAGCTTAGCAGGCGTTGAATAGGCAGCACTCTTCAACGATTTGTCTTTGATTGTCCGTTAGGGACACTTTCTTGGCCCACAGAAATTGTATCACGACTCTCACCTCTGAACAAGGCCACTTCTCCAGGCGTCTTGTCATTACTGTCGCTGTTTCAGGTCTTAGTACTAACATTATCTGCTCAAACGACCTGTCTAAGACAAATAGGCTGTCTCCACTTTGAGTAAAAGATTCCGATCCAGAATTCTTACTTTCCAAGTACTGCTTCTTGTAAACTTTTTTAAGTCACCTCTCATATATAGATGACTTTCCTCAACAGAAAGCAATTTTTTTTGTTAAAAAAGGCCTTTTTATAATTAATTATTAAAGACTTTTCTATCTTCTCTCAGGTTATATAGTGCCATATCGGAAGCGATTTTACGATGGTAAAAATAAGTGTACATTCAAAAATGTAAGTAATGATATATAAACTGTAAAAGGATTACTATAATATACTAAATTGTTTCAAATAACATGTTGAACTAAGTGTGCTCATTATATTTTTTATTTAAATGACTATATATTGGTAAGATTGAAAAGTATTTCTATGTATTCACTATGTGATTCGTTTCTAAATAAGTTATCCGAAAAAACAAGATTTTACACACAAAAAAAAGTCAATCTTCTTGTTTTACTCCGGAAGAACGAGAAGATTGACTTTTTTTTGAAGACAGACGGTTTTTCATTAAGAAATAAAAAGATTTTATACTAAGAAATAAAAAGTAGGAAAACTATTCAATTTCAAATATTTGAAAAACATCGTCTCTCTAGTTGTTATTACAAATATTTTTATTTTATATTAAGAAATACAAAGTAGAAAAACCATTCAATTTCAAACATTTAAAATTAGGTTGACTTCAAGAATTTACAATAACTTTCGTCTCTATTGCCGTTCTTCCAAATATTTTTATTTTATATTAAGAAATAAAAAGTCAAAAAACTATTCACTTTCAAATATTTGAATAATACTATTCCTTTTTACTTTTTAAATATATATTTTAATAAATTTGAAACAATATAAAAATGCCAATAAATATTTCAATCGCACGAGAAGTTGCAATTTCATTCTTCACTAAACGTAGAGAATAAAAGTGCCATTAATATATTCATTACAAGACATTCTTATTAGCAATTAATTTTGAAAAAGCACTTTTGATCAAATTAAATTTACAAACTGAACACTTATATTTTCGAACAAAAATGACATTTTCCATATTTTAATAGCCTTCCTTATCGAACACAAACCAAAGAATGTTTTACAGCACGGTTAATGGAGGTTCTGAATACCATATTTAAAATTAATGTAATATCCGTGGCTCGCATTATACATTTTTACATGCTGAACAGAAATATGTCTAGCTTACAATCTTCAAATGGTTGAGTAATTCTACAAGGGGGTTATAATTAAAGTGCAATTGTTGAAAGACTAAAAGAAAAACTGCTTAGAGTATATTGACCAAATTTGATGTGTTATATTTTTATTTTTGGGAAATGAATTACGCAATAATAAAAATTAGTTCAACTTTCTGTCATAGGTGACTCTTTTTAAAGACAATATTTTATACATAGTAATTATAATATTTTTCTTTATTTAAATATAAAACGGGTAATGTATATCTAAATTTTACATAAAATAAGTATTCTACAATATTTTTTGAATATGGGATCCTTCAAGCCTTATCAAATACTGTAGACGCAAGACAGCATGATCCACAGAAACACCTTACATTTCCTGCTCTGACATGTCTAGTAATGATGTTTTTAAAACACATAAGAGTTAGGTTTGTCTTTATAATTACGATCTTTTAAGTACTATCACAGTCAAAATCAGGTGAACGAGGTGACCTAGCATTTTATAAACATCTGCTAACTATGTTCCTAAAATCCTAACTTCAAGTTCAGTGAAGCAGTTATGTAAAACAATGTGAAATGTGAGGTGGTCCTCCATCATACATGAATATTGTTGAATAGAGGCAGTGTCTATCTTGCAAGAGTAGATCACATTACTTGCTAAAATTTGAGTGCAACTAGTACCTGTTACGGTTCAGCAAGCTGAACTTGTTGGTCAAATATTTTTTTAAAAAAAGTTGACCAATAAGAAAGTCAGTTACCAACAGCCGGCGTCCTGGCATCAGAGTAGTGTATCTTGCCTGTGATCTGGGCTTCCCGGGTTCGATTCCTGATTTGGGCATGATTGTTATTCTATGTTCTATCAGTAAGTAATGTGAATATACCCCCCTGTAAAAAGAGGTTGTGCAAGTGAATTTGAAAAGCGTGAAGTTGCTAAGTCATACTCTTGGCCCTAGTTGACGCTACTGAAAAACAAGGGACGCTAAATTATGCTTAAATCGCTGATTGTCGGTCGGCTGGCTTGTAAACAACGACAGCAATATCACGCCAAACTGTTACAAACGTTGAATGCAAGCGTTTCCCAAAAACACTAAAGGATTTTTAATGAGCTAAATACTCTATAGTTATGGCTGTTGATAAGGTAAAATGTGTTTCATCAGTCTTAAATGATTCATAATTCATCTTCATTGTAGATCGCTTGGTTGCAAGTGCTGCAACATTTTAATTTTATACGTGCAGCGTCTTAAAATGCAGCACAAGTCTTTGCGCATGATAGCTCACCATTTGGATGAAATGCTGCACTTCTAGCTCTTGCAGGTCTCTGATCCACCAACCCTGAATCAATTGCTTGCCTTAATCTGTTCCACAACATCATGTTTCCCAAATCTCCTCCCTCTAGTTCCAGGGAGCATTCCGAGTTCTCCCCTGGCTTCAAATTTGTTAATAATTTTTCTTTGGCTCATTCACAGGCAACTGTACTTTTATCAAGTTTTTAAGATGGCGATATTCTTTCATAGAAATATTATAATTTCTATTCCTTTAATGATAACACTTTACAAACAGAGGACTTTCTACTTTTGAGAGTGGCTATAGTTCAAAAATATTTAACTTTTATCATCAAAATGGTTTTAAAACTGAGATGATATTCATTTTGATAAGGTACAGAACAAAAACAAGGATTTAATAATCTACAGTGCCATCTAGTGCAAAAAAAATTAAAAAAAATATTGCATAATTCATTTTTTCATATTATAAATATAATTTTTTCAGTATACTCTACGTAATTTTTCTTTTACAGTTCTTCAAAAACTTGAACTCTAATTATAAACACTCTGTATTTTTCTCTAATAATGCGTTAGGAACTCATTCACTCTCATAGTGGTTCCTAACACATACCTCCAAATGTAAATATATTGTATTACAGGCAAAAATTCAAAGCCCTTCTATTATTCTTATCACCTATTCTATAAATTAAAAAATCAACTAGCTGATAACATACAAAAATCTGAGAATTTTAATTATTCTATACTGATAATAGGATATGGGAAATAAGATTTCTCCAAGAAGTCTAGCATTGACACTTCTAGATTTATTGTCCCTCAAATACTTGATGATGACAAGAAATCCTAAATTATTCAAAATTAAGGAATTACCTAAATTCCAATGAAATAAACATTTCCATCAAATTTGATATCTGAAAATTTTATTAGTTTTTTTTCCATATATTTGACATTGACTTAAATAATTTTGGGTGTTTCTAAATTTTTCAAACAAATGGCATTCCCTCATAAATGTATTGAAATTTAAAAGATATCACACGCATTTTTCAGAAAACACAGACTTTTTTACAATTGATGAATTAATCAAATCAAAGTTGTAATGTGCTTTTTTTAAATTTCTCCTTTTCGGTAACTAAATGAGAAACGTGAGACTATTTGAAAACAAATAAGACATTTGAAAAATTCAGTTCACCTACTTAGGAATTCAATAACAATGGCAATCGATAATTTATTGCCATTTAATTCATTTTTTGTTTAATCGCCAAAACATAATTAGTCTCCTTTTGATGGAATTTTTACGGATTTTATTTCCATATAAGAGAGTAATAAAAGAATTAAATCAAAAGAAATCGCAAGCAAATAAATGTTTTGGAAATGCCATTTTAATGTTTCCAGGAAGAGTTTCTTCGTGATTAACAATCATAAATCATGAACTAATTTTCACAAAGTATCTCCTAAGAAAGTCGATCTTTTAAAAAGGGCTCTGAGAAATTCCCGTTTATTTCGTTTTTAACTCGAAGGATGATAAAGTGAAAATGTTAAAATAATCACAAGTGAAATTAATTATAAAGTGAGAGAAAGGAAAAACGTTGGGAACGTTCTTTTAGAAAAACTACGGATGGTAGGGTTTTCTTTTAAGAATATTCCTGTATTTTTTCAGAAAGACGAAGAAGAAAAACTTTTTTTTTCATAAGTTCTTTCCGAGTTAAGAGGAATTTCCTCATTATAATCTTTTTTTAAAAAAATTACGAAACAATATCAATTTATTGTATGTGACATTTTTGCATTAACATTATCAATTTATAGTATGTGACATTTTTGCGTTAACAATATCAATTTATTGCATGTGACACTTCGGCGTTTTGCTTCACTGAAAAAAGTATACAATTTCCTGGTAAATGGTATTGGGGTTCAAAAAGGAAGCCTAATTCGTAAAATGAGAAAAAAAATATTTTAATAAATTTTGATGAATTCTAAACAACTTACATATATTCATCTATAGAAATTGAAAATTTGTATTTTAAAATATATTTCAGTGAATATCGCCATAAGCAAAACATATCAGTACATCCGAATGTGGATATATCGGCTTACATTGTTTAAGAAATTCATATGGTTTTGGACAATTTATAAGCGATGGAGCATTATTAATATTAAAACAGAATTAATGATGGCAAATAGACAACAGTACAAGTTTACGAAAAAGGAGAAAGCATCAGAATGCTTGAATATGGACTGTCTGTAAAAAGCAGTCTGGGATATAGAATTTATCTCATAGTGTGGTTTCAAGTCAATGGCAGATATTCAAGACTGCTTTCAAATTTTATAAATTATACAATTTTCCAGGTTTTATATTATTTTTAAATTTAGAAGAGTTTATTTTACCATTTATCAATTCTAAAATTTTAAAAATGCAAAAATTTATTTAGCAAAATTGTTGAATAAATGTTATAAAACTAAAGTGCTGAAGATTTTGAATTTTTTTAAAAATTGTTAGTGAGGAAATATGTATGAAAATGCAGTTCAATTTTATAATACAAATGAATTTCTTCAGATCAGATTTCAGATGATAAATGATCAAAGAGATTTCATCCATTTAACGTTGAGCATTTTGACACTATCTAGAACAGGGATGGGGAAACTACGGCCCGCGGGCCAACTCCGGCCCGCCGGAAGGTTCTATCCGGCCCGCGGATAGACTTTTAATTTGCCGGTCAGAGGCAAATTAAAAGAAATATTTATATATTATATATCCATCTCTTTTCTACTTTGTTTGAATATTATATTTTTTCTTCCTTTTTTTCAAAGAGCTGGTAGTCTGTTTACATTCTCTATTTTTGTTCTGCAAAACATAAATCGAAGGAAATAGCAAATGCAGTTTTCAATCGGTAAAGTGTTAAAAGCGGAAGTTATTTGTTAGTTATAACCGTAGATTGGCGCCAACAAGCGTATTCTTTTTCTTGTGGAGCAGACATATGGGAATTCAATATATTCAAGCAGAATTGGATATTTTTACCATGCCATTCAACGTAAATTGTGAAGCAGTGAGGTTAGATTTTCAGCTTGAATTAATTGAGTTGCAATCTAACAATCATCTCAAGTAATTGTTTCTAAATATGCCAAAGTTAGAGTTTTGCAAATCATTATCGAAAGTAAGTTTCCCAAATTTAATATCTCATGCCCAGAAAATCAGTGCTACGTTTGCTTCATCTTATATATGTGAACAAGTGTTTTCAACTATGAACCTTAGAAAGAATTATTTCAGAAGTAGACTGACAGATTAGCATTTAGCCTCGTTCCTTAGAATCAGTACATCTCACTTCGAACCTTAACATAAGAAACTTTTAAAAATAAAATCGCAATTTCATTCATCTCATTAATACATTAAATTGTAATACTTGTATATTGTTTTTAAAATTTTAGAAAAATTCATCTTGGCCCGCCAAACTTTATTTTTTCGATTTTTGGCCCGCGATCGAAAAAGTTTGCCCATCCCTGATCTAGAACAAAGAAGTCCAGTGGTGTCCTATTGCTCAATATGATGTAACTCTAGACAAGGATTCCTCTGCCACGAAAATGGTAAATTTTTATAAGTTAGAGAGATGACACCTGATATCAAACGTTTTTTAGAGGAAGACTCTTTGAATCTCTATTAATAAATGAAAACACACGTTTTCATTCGTATTATGTCCAAAAATGTTATATTCTTCCGCAGAAGACATTTTATATTGTTTGCCTGGTAATTCTTTTTCTAGATGCAACAACAAGGTAACGTCGACTGTCCTTGTTGTCGAACATTTAATGTCAAGCATTGATCCTGTATAAGTGTGGCCTTTCTTGGTGGATGTTGGGCGTGTCTTTTGATGGTAGAACCATTATCTTGAAATTGCTCTTGGGTTGGCTCACGGGCATCACATTTGATACTATTTGTAACTATAAAACTATTTCCGTTTGAAACTGCCTAGCTTCGAATCTTGATCGAACTCTATATCAATGAATCATTTAATCGCTTTTGAGTATTCGTGTATTCACTACAAACAGACAAAAATTGCAGGTCTGTTCTTCAAAATATATACATTATACAACTTTATACTTTAGCTGTCTTGGAAAAAATGTATGGCACTGTAATTTTGGACTGAATTATATCTAAAGAGAAGCATAAGATTATTCTTAAAATGTTTCGGAAATTCAAAATAATTTTTGGACCGTATTTATAACAGTAGAACTTCATTCAATAGCTAAACTTTTCAAATCTATAAATATTATTCTATCCAAATATATGTATATAAAGAATGGTAAAGTTTTTATAATCAAATATTTGTCTTTCCAAGAGAAGAAAAGATTCAGAAAGTTTTTTTTTTTACTTTCAATATAATTAGAAATGCAAATATATCTGAATTCAATATCAGAATGATTATAAATATCGACTTTGATTTCACGTTTCGGTTAAACATTTTCTAATTAAAATGGGTTAAATGGAAGAATTTCTCATTACAGAAATTATTTAAATAAATAAAATAACGCAGATAAATAGAAATTCATAGAAACAATAATATAAATTTCATAAATATCATATTTCTTGAGTAAATAATTATTTTTAAAAATTCAAGAATATCTTTAGTGGATTTCACAATAATGTATTCAGTTACAAATTAACGTTCTCTATAATAAAGCAGTATATAACCACAATTTTAATCAAAAAATGTAAATATGAAAACTTATATAAGAGTACGCATGTCAAACTTATTTTCAATTAGTATAGAAAATAGAATCTTGTTCCCAAATATTGATTCCCGTTATTCTAAACAACAATTAAAAAAACTGAGTACATTCCTAAAAGATGTTTATTTACTTAGGGCAGAAATAGTATCAGATATAATGTTTTTCGTCCTCTTGTTTTGCAACTAGAAGTACATTAATTAATTTTTTTTCTAGAGAGCAAACTTTTATGCAACAAAGAAAATTAATATAACACTTTTTTTATTCTGAAAGCACAATTGTTCTGTAAAATAGTTAAGAATTCTGAAATGTGGCTTGCAAGACAGGTGTTTTTATACGTAATTTTATCTTAAATATTGTGGAATTATGATACATCATAATGAATTTTGCTTCAGAAAAGAAAGAATACCAAAGTAGTAGATATTGTGGATAGTAGTAGATACGTAAAGCATGTTATTGAAATTAGTCTCTCCCAACTAATTTCGATAATTGTCTCCTGTTTGTCTTGTGAGACGAATTGTCGATTATTCCCTTCATCAATTCTTTGAAGACATCGTATGCCCAATATTTTATTCGATTTGTGAAGGAACGTAAAAATAATTTTTGTGGTAGGTTTCGATTAATAAGATATATTTTGAGACAGAACTATAGAAATGAAATATGTTGCAAATATATTACACATATCCGAAAATATTGCGATTTGATTTAGTGTCACAACTCCCGATTATAAGTATTTTAAAATAACATTAAAACAAAAGATTGATTATGAAATAATAAAAAAGAATTTCTTCCTTAATAAAAAGCCTTTAATTTTAAGGATAAATTTAAGAAATATTCAAATTAATTTATAATTTGTATATCAGTATATTCTCGTTAAAAAATATTCATTTCCTTTTTTTCTAAAAAACATTAAATAAACTGAATGCATTATGAAAGATTATTTATTTTCTTCGGATAGAAAATAAATACTCTATAAAAATGTATCCAATTATTTTCAAAATTATTAACATTTATCTCCTTTACTTCTGGATGAAAATTCAGATGATAAACTAATTCTCATTAAGTTCAACATTTGTCCAGCAATTCAAGACACAATTCTTATCCTAGATTTCAGTGTTTTAGTTTCACGAATTCGCGTGCAAAACATGTATAACAACATCTAATTACTCTTGAGCAACAACAGCGTATTTGTTTCAAGGACCTACAAACATCATATCTTCTAACTGACAAAATTCTCTTTAAGAATTAAATTTTGATCTACTGTTTTATTTGTAACAACTTGTTGACTTTTATTTTTGAAATTTATATTGGTTTCAATGAAAAACAATTATTTTTATTAAATCTAAAATATATTTTCATTGTTTTTGTTAAATATTAACAAGAGTTTTACTAAAGAAACTTTTTTATCCTAAATATGTTGGAAATTAGTTATAATTTGTGCTTTTTAAGGTAGGCTGTTTCGAAATGTTTCAGTTTTTTTATCAAAATATGGAATATTATACATTCAATATTCTTTATTTCTAAACAGTTTTTTTATGTAACTATCTAAGCTTTGTTTGTAAATTCAATTTCAGTAAGTTACATTTCACACTTTATTATTACCTCACACCTTTTAATCCCAAATTTTAAATTTTGGTAAAAACTTTTTACAAAATTAAATTCCAAGACATATTTTGTTGACTAAATTTTGTATAAGAATTTCTCAACCTTTTTTTACATTCCTATTCTACCTATTCATTAAATTGTTCATTGTAAAAAACTCTGCATCAATTTTAATGTTTTATAATGCAAAAGAAAATGAAATACTATATTATTTACAATTTGAATACATTAAAAAAAACTATGAATATTACTTCGTTGTTCAGAAACTAAATATATTTTTAAACTATCTGCCGTATTTACCAAATTATTTTATAAATTCTAAATTAAACCTTTCCATTAGCAACTATTCTAAAAAAATAGTTGTTAAAGGAAAAAAAAACTATATAGCAAAAAACAAAATTATTTTTTATTTCATTTTTAAAGATGAAGAATTTTATGTATAAAACATATAGTTTTACCATCAATTTACTTTTTCGAATCACACCGGGTAGATTTTTAAAAGGATATAATTCTACTACATGTAAAGTTCACATCTTCACAGTCACTCTGAAAATTTATCTGCACTGTATATTCTTTATCATATGCAGTCATCGCTGTTTTTTCAGTTGCCACAAAGATTATTGAGCAAAACGCCGACCGTCTAGTCAGATCACCGAAAGATATTGTGAGCTTCAGATAAAACATTATGAGCTTCCAATAAAAAAAAAGTATTTACTTTCTTTCAGAGCTTCAGGCTGAATATTGAAATCATATTAACAAATATATACTAATAACATAAATGTGAAAGTTTGGATGGATGGATATTACTCAATCACGCTAGAACGACTAAACGGAATTGGATGAAATTTAGTAGATAGATTATAATCAGGAATAGGACATGGGCTACTTTTTATTCCGGGTATTTGAGTTGTTAATTTTTTATTAATTAGAAATTAACTTTCAAGCCTAAAAGCTGATACTAACTCCCGCCAAAATTAGGTAAGGCTCCAGTTTGTTTTAAAATGAGAAATGAGGTTATGCTTAGCAGAATTTTGACCGATTATTTCAAATTATTCTATTTATTTTCTTTGGGTTTGATGTATTTAAAATAAAATGTTCTTGATTACTCGTTATTCCGGTTGAGCTTAATTTTTTTAGTTTAGCTATATTAACGTCCCATTTTAAAGCAATATTAGGGCTTTTTTGGGACAATCGATCATTCGGATTCATTCTGAAGTACTTTTAAATTAAAAGAAAACAGAATAAAGGAAATTAAAAATTTCTAATCTGCATTACGTTACCCCAACTGGCATAGGAAAGTCAGATATGTGCGTTACGCCAAATGGCGTTGAAAGTTCGCCTATGATTGCTGACAACTGTGTTTTCATTTAAATCAAAAGTGTGTAAATCAATCATGTGTATGATATTGTTGTAGCTATCTCAATCTCGATGAATAAATAAAATGGCTTTTATCGTACTTTATCTGCTCTATTGTTTTATTTTGGGTATAAAATGTAAATTGTTTTTACGTTAGCTGTGTGCTTTTGTTATTAAATTGTATTGTATGTTATATATTTTTCGTATATGTTTATGCTTTTAAGTGTATCGTTTTTAGGTTAGGTTTAATTTTTTAATTTTTTATTATTTGATAGTTTTTCGTACATATACATCAAAGTTTCCAAGCGAACAGAATCTAGCACAATAGCTAGTAAAAAATCAAATCGTATTGACAAATCCTTGAGATCTGAGTTTTCTCGTAATAATAATTAATTGCAATTTATGCAAATCCGAAATAACTCGGGATAGTCAAAGAAGCGCTCAATAGACTATTAGTTCTTACGTTTCTTCCAATTTTTCAAACAATTTTAATTAATTAATTAATTTTAAAGAATGCCTTCATACACATCTTCAATAAATATAGTGATAATGAAAATAAAAGAAAATAATGCTACTTGTAAAATAATATATTAAAATTTCCAGTGATTTTCATGTGTTGAAATAGAATTAGGACATATTTTTGCGTTCAATAATATTCTATATAAGAATATCCTTCAATTAAATTAAATTCAATTTAAACAGCACATTCGCTACTCTATAAACTTAATAAATTTGCATTCAATGATATTCTATATAAGAATATCATTCAATTCAATTTAAGCAGCACATTCGCTACTCTATGAACTTAATAAGTTTATGGGCTAGTTGGCTCATATATTTGATATTAAATTTGTTCAACTGAGTTTTGTGAAAATAAAAATATTAAAATACTGAATTCAAGAGCAATTTTTCTTAAGGTTTTGTTAAAGACAGAGAAAGGCCTTCTGTAACAAAGTAATTTGTGGGTGTTCAAAGAATCAATAAAAACTATGTGGAGAAACAAGCTGTTATTAATCAACGCGTTGGTGACGGAAACCAGGATGACATAAACCAATACCAACAACTTCGGGGAAAGATGACTGTATAATGTATGCAAATCAGAATATTTTTGAACGTGCAATCATTACGAAAACCATTCTTGAATAATAATTTGCCAATACTTAACATCCATTTGGAAGATAAATAATGCATATCGGAAGTATAATAATATATGAATCCAAGCAATAATTTCTTTTAAAGCTGCATTTGTAGCTGATTTTCATGAATGTATTGGAAATTAATAAAATTCGTATTACGCAATCAATGTGTAATAAATGCAACATTTCCCTTTGGAATTATGAACGAAATAACGAATTGCTCAGGAAACAGCTTAATGAGGAATCAATAGTTCCTTTCGTATGCAGTGCTTTTAATGGAACGTAATAAACATGAATTTAAAAATCAATCACCACATAGAAAGTTTCTAAAATTTATAACATAATAAAAATAGTTTAAATTCCGAAATTTTTTCTAACAAATAAATATACATCGTTTTATATTTTTACGTCACTTTTTATATTTTTTTACAATATTACATCTGCGATAAAAGTCAATTCGCACTCCTTTTCTTATTTGATGAATCGACATCCTTAAGATCCATCAAATTATCCTAAATTTATTGACAATTTAATGGCATCATATTGATGTCATTAGATTATTATTGCTGAATTATTGATATTTGCATAATTATTGATTTCTCCAATAAACATATGATAATAGTATTATTTAAACTGCCCTACTTATGCTAACGACCCAAGATCATACAATTACATAATTATTGTGATGAGATACGTAAAATTTGATACTTTTTCTTTAAATTCGTAATTATTTGATTACGTTTTATTTTTGTAATTTATTTTTAACTAAATACTTTGTATATTCTTATGCATGTGAATAAAATTTCAATAAACTAATATATATGTTTCAAATATTTTAATTGGTAAATATTGTTTCATATATAGACTATATTTATAAGAATATCTTTTCTTTGATTTTTTTCCTTCCTGAGTTTTGTTTATAACTAGTTAAAATTATTTAATCCCAAATTATTTAAACACTTACCCTACATTTATTTTGGTAATCATGCGCAATTTCAGTTGGATTAAAAGTTACATTCAGTTAATAACAGGATTCGTCAAAGTGTTGTTAAATTTGAAATAAGTATATGTATTTTGAATTCCAGCATTGTAGGTATCCAAAAAATATATTAGAATAGTCATAAATGTAATTTAATTTATAATGATGATCATTATTGTGGTTAGAAAGTAAGTAGAGACTAATTGTGTTTATTCAATCTTCAAAGAAGCATTTAGCCTTCTTTATATTTTTGAAGGAAAATATTTACAAGCTTTTAATACAACTATCTCGAAACTATCTTTCTACCTATGGAAATGACATAACTAAATATTTGGATTAAAAGTAAAACTCCTACTCTGTATGATATTTTTATTCACACTTTATATTTGCCTGTTATCTTTGGCCATGCGATTTACTGTACTTACAAGATATTGGATTTAAATGTATTACAATATTAAACTTATTTCGTTTGGTTTCTTATGTGGGGATTTCAAGCCAATACATCAAAGATGTCCGTAAATTTAAAAATATATTTCATACCGATGCTTTATCCACAGATAAAATCATTTTGAATTAAAATTTATAACTTGCAGATGATAAAAATGGTGTATTAAAAATTATAAAAATTTTGCACAGATCTTCCATATTTTGTTCCAGCATTGTAACGATATTTAATTTAAAAATTTATTGTTTGGTAAATTTCACCCATTAATCAGTAATTTCAGAGTAATTGAAAACCACTTTATAAAATAAATCACAGTTTTTTTATGTTAACAATATGCTCCTTTGATCATGAATAAACTTGATCATAATATTTAGAAATTTAAAGTTAATATTGGCAGGATTTACTGGTGGTTTAATTAGAAATTCTGCTTTCAAATTTATTATTTATGTGTATTCAAGAAGTTCCGGTTACTTTGTGGTGAAATACAAGTTTCGAAGCAAATTTTCGAAAATCAGTTCTATGAAAAATCAACGGGTAATCGTCTTTCTAAAACCTTCTCGCATGCCTTTGTGTTATCCCAAAGATGGCATTTGCAAACAATTGTTAGGAAATCATCACTTTGGTGTGAATTCAGCACTTTCACTGAATCGATTAGACCATCGTTGTCAATTTTCTTGGCGATCAATCCCTGATAAACTGTTAACAGTATCTGAGAAGCGAATTTGTTATTCAGATTACTTAGTTGATTGAAACAATGATTTAACACAATACTACATTTGTGGTCATAAATAATCGAATCAAATTTGATATATTTAAGTCACTGCGTTTTACAGGTATTGATTTTGCAAGTTCCTTATTCTTATGTTTGCATGTGTTACACTTAGGTAAGATTCTACACTGTATATATTAAATATGCGAACCAAATGTCATCTACCCAGCTCATTCCGTTTTGTTATTGTATCATTTTAAAATTGAACAGCCAGACTGACATACTTTTATTCAAAATTTGATAGAATTATCTATAAATTTAGTGTCAAGATTTTATACCAAATTAACCTGACCAGCCTGAAATATTTTCTGAGTGGCTTTTATCAGAGACAAATAGACAGAATAGAATTTTACAAAAATGTGATTTTCAACCTCGGAAAAGTCTAACATTTTGAGATTCGTCAAATTTTCGAGTTCAATTTTTTCATGACTGCAATACTTTTTCTGAATTATGTATACAAGAAAATAAATAAATAAATTAGTAATAAGTATTTAAAGCATGTTTTTTTTCTCTCGCTTTTGTTATGAAGTGCTTTGAAGTTTCAATGAAGTCAAACTTGAAAAAATCAAATGCATCTAAGAAATCGGCTGATTATAATACATTAATAACCAATGCATAGCTTCAAAAAAGTACACTATTCTCCATATGAATTCTGTGCAAAATATTTAACTCCAAAATCTAATTGCATTCTCTAATATCATGGAAAGAAAGGTCCTTTTAATTGAATGGAATTGACTGTTTGCTATCACAGACCTTTCAACAGAAATTTAGATTTGGAAACGTATTTTGAAAAGAGTTAATATTCCCATTAACCAACTCTATTGAATCTCAAATAATTCAGCTTTTACACTAACCAAGCGAAGTTATGATCCTGAACCATTACTCTCTAAATCAACACTCTCCAATCTTCAGAGAACTAAAGCTCACGTTGTGTGCTGGAGAAAGTTAATACAGGACCGTGATGATTAATAGGTCCATGGAAAGCTAGGAATGGGCTTTAGAGCAGAAGGCTTTCGACGAGGTGCAGCATTCAACCTTTTAATTCGGCTTTAGCATTCAGAGTCAATAATTAATAGTAGGCCTACCCTGCTTCATTACAGTATTTATTGATTACGGAGAAATACAACGACGTGACGAGAAATATAATAAGATAGTGGAAATAATTATTAAATTATTTATTCATCTCAAACCAATATTTGAGATTTTATGCGGGAAGTCAGTATTTCATTGAAGAGTCACATAATCGTTCAACTTCCTGAAAAGTCAATTTGACTTTATTTATTTTATTGTTGAGATAGATTATCATTTATTTAACTCTTTAATCTGTTAAATGTTTGGGAATACTATACTCGCCATGGAAAAAATGCAATATTTTGTGTTATGATTAATTTATTAATCAGGAGACATAAGTGAATTTTACATAGGAGTTATAATTAATAAATAATTAATAAGGAGGCACAAGTAAATTTTACACAGAAGTTATAATTAATAAATAATTAATCAGAAGAAACAATTTAGATATGCATTTCCCTAAGTGGTCGAAACAGTTGAAGGGTTAAGAAATAATATTTTATGTATCTGTAGATACGTTTATTTGTTTATTAGTTTATATGCGTTTGTAAATGCCCTTAAAATCTCATGGATATTATCTCTTTATCTCTTTATATTTTAAAGAATAATTTTTTCAAGGTTCAATTGAAAATATTTGAATTGATATATATATATATATTTGTGTGTGTGTGTGTGTGTGTGTGTGTTGTTTTGTGTCGGAAGTTTAGTAGAATCTTGCTCGCTAAATCTTTGGTTTTTGATCAACTATTATTTTTATTTCTAAATGCATTAATTTTATGAAAACTCGAATAAAATCGCTATTCTGAATTCTCTATAGTATACATATATACTCAATGGAATTTAAAAAAAATGTTAATATTTTATATGATCATAATGTTTTCTTAACTAAATTAAAATAAGACAGTTTTACTAACATCATATAAATCCTATTGAAAGCAAAACTAAAAATTGAATTTTGAGAAGAATCATAAACATTTTACTGCATAATTATCTGAAATACAGCATTAATTATTTTAAAAAAATTTCTTGAGTACGTTAGATTTCAATACTGAATAATTCTGTTGTCGTACACATTAAAAATATTTTTTATCAGCGAAAAATGTTTTTTTATCAATTGAAGTTTAATCTATTCCTCCATCACGCCAACACGTTTATGTAAATGATTTTCAATCGGTCGTTCTGTTGTGAAAAATGATTCTTCTAACCATATAATTGTCTCCCTCTTACCAATACAAAAGTTTTCTGAATTAGGGCACCACTGAAAATGACGTTTATCTTTACCATCTGCGAAAAGTGGTTTCGGAATTGCTGCACTGCAGTAAATGTTCTTATCATGAAGCTGTCTTTTGACTATCCAGATGCCGATTGAGTTCTACAATTACTTAGGCAGCTTTTTTTTAGACATTTTACTCTTCTTCAATATCCATCGATCTTTTTTACTCAACTTGACCTTTCGTTTGTTATTTGGTTTTTCCAAGTTTGTCTTGTAGCTGTCTGTGTACATTGTCATGGCTTTACACATACTTCTAAAAATGCCTAAAATTCTTGGGGGCTTCGTTTACAGATGCTCCACTCTAAATGGTCTCCTTGAAAATGTGTAATAAAGGATATTTTATACTTTTACAAAAATGCAATATGTATATAATTTCACTAGCTCAATTTCATATTCTTTATTATTAAAAAAACTGATAGCTGGGCTATATTTAATGCTTACGAATGGCTATATTGAATATCAGTTTGTTCACATTTTTTTCATTATTACTTTGATAACCACTTGTATGTATAATTTCATAAAATTTATTTTTACTTAGACGTGAAATTCAAGCAATTCTATTTTTTATATCAATATCAGTTACGCTCAGTTTTTCTTTAATCAAAAAATTGTATAATTTATTCTGAAACACAATTAACAACTGTGTTTATATTTCGCCAAATTTCGTTTATCTAGCAAACCCCAAAATAGTTTTATTTCAGAAATTTTAATTTCAAGATAAAAAATGCTTCCCCGTTCCGTTGTAGGATTTTTCAATCGCTTTCCCTATTGCAGAAAACTTATATTTATATATGTGTGTGTTTAATTTGCACATGCAGTAATTTAATAATTCAGTAATTAAATTGATCACATAGAATTTATATATTTCAGATTTATCAAATAATAAGAAATTATTTAATAAATGCATTGCGCATTGATATCTTGATATAATAACAGCCATGGAAGTCTATATTCTGGGTAAAAACTCAGGTTGCTAAAGGCGGGTAGTATAAGAAAGTTGTGGAATAACTCAATTTTGGAATTATTTTTTATTATTATTAACGATCCGCTTACAATTTATTGATTTATAAATGGGACTAGATTTGTATAAGGGTACGTATATTTTTTATTCATATTTTTAATACATAATTTTAAGCAATGGATATTACCTGTTATTATACACTGAAGTGACAAAAGTCATGGGATAGCAATATGCGAATATACAGATGGCAGTAGTATTGCAGCGAAAAAGTATAAATGCGCAGTTCGTTTTCCAGAGCTTTCATTTGTGTTCAAGTTATTCATGTGAACAGGTTTTTCGTGATTTATGGCGGCACGACGAGAATTAACAGACTTTGAATGTGGAATGTCAGTTGGAGCTAGACACATGGGTCATTCCATTGCGGATATCGTTAGTGAATTCAACATTCCGAGATCCACAGTATCATGAGTGTGCCGAGAGTATGAAATTTCAGGCATCCCAACCCATCATGGACAGCGCAGTGGGCGACCACCTGCACTTAACGACCGAGACCGCCGACGTCTGTGTAGAATGGTCAATGTTAATAGACACGCAACACTTCGTCAAGTAACTGCAGGAATCAATGTGGGACTTACGAGGGACGTGTCCGATAGGACTGTGCGGCGAAATTTGTCTTCCTTGGTCTAAGACAGCAGAAGACCGACTCGTGTGTCTTCACTGACAGCACGACATCGCCTGCAGCGACTCTCCTGGGCTCGTGAGCATATCGAATGGTCCCTAGACCAGTGGAAAACCATGGCGTGGTCAGATGAGTCACGATTTCAGTTGTTACGAGCTGCTGGTAGAGTTCGAGTGTGGCGCATACCCCACGAAGCCATGGACCCAAACTGTCAGCAAGGCACTGTTCAAGCTGGTGGCGGCTGCATAATGGTGTGGGCTGTTTTTACATGGCATGGACTCGGTGCAACTGAACCGATCATTGACTGGAAATGGTTATGTTCAGCTGCTTGCAGATCACTTGCAGCCATTCATTGACTTCACGTACCCACACAACGATGGGATTTTTATGGATAACAATGCGCCATGTCATCGGGCCAGAACTGTTCGCGATTGGTTTGAAGAACATTCCGGACAATTCCAGCGCATGATCTGGCACCTAGATCGCCCGATATGAATCCCATCGAGCATTTATGGGACATCATCGAAAGGTCCGTTCGTGCCCAAACTCCTGCACCATCCACACTTTCACAATTATGGACGTCTATACAGACAGCATGGCTCAATATTCCTACAGAGGACTTCCAACGACTTGTGGACTCCATGACACGTCGAGTTGTTGCACTTCGTCGGGCAAAAGGAGGACCGACACGATATTAACAGTCATCCCATGACTTTTGTCACTTCAGTGTATATTGTTGAATAATTATTTTCATTTCTAATAATCATGACCTTTTCATTTATAAAAATCTTGTTGAAATAAAAACTTAGCTTCAATGAATTTTAAATTAATGAAAGGATTTCGTTAAAAGTCAGCGAAAAAATAGCTTTTGAGCAAAATAATTTTATTACTGAGGGTTTAAAGTCCTTTTACAATTATGATAAGAAATTTAGGAAAAAATGATGACTAATTTGTAAATGCCAATCAAATGCCATTATTTCTAATTTAACTATATTCAAGAGTACCTTTAAAATTGAATGTTAACTGTACACGTTTCACATATCATGCAGGTTGTGGTAGCCTGGTGATAAAGTTTCTGAATCAGAGAATTTCTAGCTCGAGAACCGATTCCATAAAATAACCGTATAAACGGCTTTGGTGCTCGAAGCCCAACTTTTGATGTGGTGTGGCAGTTCGGAAAAAAGTACCAGCTCAATTATAGTCCTTGTCTTATAACCACAGTTTTTAAGGTTCATCCTCAAAAAAAATGCCTTAATGCTGCTTTGAAACGGAGCTTTATTATATAACTGAATTGGTCCACAAATCATGCAATTGTTCAATGGCATTGAACATTGAATGATACCCGCTCTAAATGCCAGTCACTAAATCAAATAGATGCGAATAAATCGAAGAGCTTATTTTATTTTCTGAAAGAAATAAGACCACATTTAAGATTATTCTTTTTCCTTTTTAAAGTTCTGCATTCATACGAAAAAGTTTCATTTTTTATGATTAAATTACTTTAAATTGAAAATAATTCATTAGGTATAATCAAAGCTATCTATTAAACTACACTTAATTACACACTATTCCTTAATTATACTCTTTGTAAATCTCTGAAAAGAATACAAACGTAACTAATGAATGTCTTATCTCTAATTAAACAAAAATTATAGATAATGGTAAGCCAAAGAGTACTAAAGGCGAAAAGACTAACTTAAATAATGAGAAAAGAGATAAAAATTCAGGATAACATTTAATACGCTTTATCAACATAAATTGTGGCTTTTACGTCAGAAAATCTTTTAAATAGTTATTAATAGATAACTTCTTTCTACTTCTTAAGTGGCTATAAATAATGTTTCCTCCTCTTCAGTTGTTTAATTTGCTATTTATCTCAAACTGAGATAATGGTGCAGTCAAATTGAGAAAAAAATAATTTAGATAATCTTCCATATATCTTCGGAAGTACATATAGATATATATTTAATTATAAATTTCTTTTTTAAAACTGCCAAATTAAGGCGCCATATTTTATTTTGTTTCCTTGATTGTGGAATATATTTTTTTAAGAATGTGATAATTTTATTTTTATGATTCTTTAATTGAAAATAGTTTTTTTGCTAAATAGAAAGGAAATAATATAAAAAATATGTTTAAACAAAAATTCGTTAAAAAAAATACGATTCATTTGGTAAAGGATAGTTTAAAAAGAAATTATCAGTTCCATAAATCAATGTGGTATCAAATACATAATTAAATCGCCTTAATGGAAATTAAGAATAGAAAAAGACCAATGGTTTTGACTGTAGAGGCTCACCAACAGAGACTGCAGAGCTGTGCTTTTCCCAACCCCAGTATTTTTTTTTAAATACTTCTTTTAACAAGTTTTCTTACTTTTCCACTCAAAGAGTTCAGTGATCTTACCTTGTTATACTATTCTAAAAAATACAATAGTTACGGCAACATATTGTGTGTGTGTGTGTGTGTGTGTGTGTGTGTGTGTGTGTGTGTGTGTGTGTGTGTGTGTGTGTGTGTGTGTGTGTGTGTGTGTGTGTGTGTGTGTGTGT